>ML356449.1:0-31063 GCA_005239505.1 Nicotiana paniculata
TATATATATATATATATATATATATATATATATATATATATATATATATATATATATAGGGTAATAATATATTTAAATAGCTACTATTATAGTCGGTTTGATTCGATTTTTTCGGTTATTTTTTTATTGAAACCAATACCAAACTAAATTTGATCAGTTTTTAAAATTCAAAACCAAAACCAGACCAAATCTAAAAAGTATCATTTTTTTGGTCGGTTTGATTCGGTTTTCAGCTTGGTTCGATTTTTTAAGTTTTTATGAACACCCCTAATTATATACACAAATTATCGGGAATACTATTTAACGTGCCTATACAAAGTATAACATGATTCAACAGTAATCATGGTATACTTTATCATATACCAAAACTTTTGGGAATACCATCTAACTTTTCAAACAAAGTATATCATGATTACTATAAATTATACTAAGAATATTAATATCAAATAAAGTATACCATAATTCAATAGTAACTACGATATACTACACGTTTTATGACGGATATTATAAATATTTATTTAACATACTCAAACAAAGTATACCATAAGAGATTTGTTAAAAAAAAGTACATTGGTATACTAATAATTAAGTTGAGATCCCCTTCAACATTTTGCTCCAATGGTCGGTACAACTTTTGATTTTTTTGCACCTGTCAACTATGATATCTAATGGTTAATATTCTTTTAGACACTATGCACATCAACATAGTCGTTCTAATGACTAAATTCAAAACCAACTATTACATTCACGTCTTTCTAGTCCTTACGTTGCAATAAATAACTTACATTCAGAAAAGTGAAAACACCGTGAAAACTTTGAATTTGTAGCGTATATATATCCCCTGAAATTTGCCTAATATTTATAATAGGAATCGAGATTGCGTGTCAATACTACTTTTATGAACACTCTAGACTACCTATTCTATTATCTAATCCTCGACCTCCATATCTTCCTATCAAGGGTCATGTCCTCGGTCAGCTGAAGCTGCGCCATGTATTTGCCTAATCACTTCTCCCCACCTCTTCTTTGGCGTACCTCTACATCTCTGTAGGCCGAATGTCAATCTCTCACACCTACTCACCGGTGCATATGTGCTCATTCTCCTCGCATGACCAAACCACTTAAGCCGCGCTTCCCGCATCTTGTCCCTAATAGGGGCCACACCCACCTTGTCGCGAATAACCTCATTTCTAATCCTATCTAACCTGGTGTGCCTGCACATCCATCTCAACTTCCTTATCTCTTCTACCTTCATCTTCTGGACATGAGCGATTTTGACTAGCCAACACTCAGCCCCATACAACATCGTTGTCCTGACCACCACCTTGTAGAATTTACCCTTAAGTCGGTGGCACCTTCTTGTCACACAAAACACCGGAAGCGAGTCTCCATTTCATCTATCCCACCCTAATACGATGTGTGACATCTTCATCAATCTCCCCATCCCCCTGAATAATAGACTCAATGTACTTAAAACTCCCTCTCCTAAGGATGACATGCGAGTCCAGCCTCACCTTCCCTTCTCCTCCTTGAGTCTCGCTGCTGAACTTGCACTCCAAGTATTCTGTCTTAGTCCTACTCAACTTGAAACCTTTAGATGTCAGCGTTTGCCTCCATACCTCTAATTGCGCGTTCACACCGTCTCGCGTATCGTTAATCAATACAAGATCATCTGCAAATAGCATGCACCACGACACCTCCCCTTGGATATAGCGCGTCAGTATGTACATCACCAAAGCAAACAAAAAAGGGCTGAGTGACGACCCCTGATGCAACCCTATCATAACCAGAAAATGGTCCGAGTCCCCACCCAATGTCCTCACTTGGTTCTTACTCCATCATACATGTCCTTAATCAACCTAACGTAGGGAACAAGTACACCTCTAGCCTCCAAACATCTCCACAAAACCTCCCTCGGAACTTTATCATACGCCTTTTCTAAGTCGATGAACACCATATGCAAGTCCTTCTTTCTCTCCCTATACTGCTCCATCAATCTCGTCACAAGGGGATGGCTTCTGTAGTCGAATGCCCTGGCATAAACCCAAACTGGTTCTCAGAAATAGACACACTCTTCCTCACCCTTAACTCTACCACTCTCTCCCAAAATTTCATAGTATGGCTAAGCAGCTTGATATCCCGATAGTTATTACGATTTTGGATATCACCCTTGTTCTTGTATACAGGAACCATCGTGATCCACCTCCACTCGTCGGGAATCTTCTTCATTCTAAAACGACATTAAATAACCTAGTGAGTCATTCCAAGCCTGCCTTGCCCGCACTCTTCCAAAACTCCACCGGGATTTCATCCGGCCCGGTCGCTTTTTCCCTGCTCATCTTACGCATAGCTCCCTCAACTTCATCAAGTTTAATCCGTCTACAATAGCTAAAGTCACAACGACTCCCGGAGAGTTCCAAATCACCCAGTACAATGCTCTTGTCCCCCTCCTCATTCAAGAGACTATGGAAGTAGGTCTGCCATCTCCGACGGATAAGCTCCTCATCCAACAAAACTCTACCTTCTTCGTCCTTGATGCACTTCACTTGGTCCAAGTCTCGTGCCTTACTTTCTCCCGCCTTGGCTAACCTGAACAACCTCTTATCCGCACCTCGCCGCTCGAGTTCCTCGTACAAATAACTAAAAGTTGCAGTCTTGGCCGTCGTAACCACTAGCTTTGCCTCTTTCTTAGCCAACTTATAATGCTTCCTATTCGCCCTCTTCTCCTCCTCGTCTACACTTTCCACTAGCTTCAGATACGCTGCTTTCTTGGTTTCCACTTTTCCTTGCACCTCTCCATTCCACCACCAGTCTCCCTTGTGACCACCAGAGTAACCATTTGAGACCCCTAATACCTCTCTCGTGGCCTCCTTAATGCACTGCACAGTCATGGTCCACATAGCGCTTGCGTCCCCACTAGTCCTCCAAGCCCCCCAGAGTCACTAGCTTGACCCCCAACTCCTGTACTTTAGCTTCCATCAAGGCTCCCCACGTGATCCTATGTTGGCTATACACAGCCCTCTTCCTCCTCTTCCTTGTGAGCTCAAGGTCCATGACTAGGAGCCTATGAAGGGTCGAGAGGTTCTCATTTGGGATGACCTTGTAATCCGTGCAAACACCTCTATCGGACTTCATGCAGAGTAAATAATCAATCTGAGTCTCGTCCACCGAACTTCGGAAGGTGACCAAGTGCTCCCTCCTCTTCCGGAAATTCGAGTTTGCTATCACTAAATCAATGCTCTAGCAAAGTCCAACAGAGACGTTCCTCCTCCGTTTCTATCTCCAAAACCAAAGCCACCATGCACATCATCATATCTCCCAGACATCACTCCAATGTGGCCGTTGAAATCTCCTCATATGAAAAGCTTCTTGGCATGCGGGATACCATGCACCATCTCATCCAAATCCTCTTAGAAACGCCTCTTGACTTCCTCATCCAAGCCTGCTTGGGATGCGTACGCACTGATTATGTTCAAAGTAAAATGTCCAACAACTAGCTTAATAGCCATTAGTCTGTCATTCAACCTCCTAACCTCCACCACTAATTCACGGAGGTCCTTATCAACCAAGATACCTACCCCGTTCCTGCCCCCACCCTCCCAGAATACCAAAGTTTGAAATTGCCCACATCCCGCGCCTTATCTCCTACAACCTACTCTCTTGTACACAAGCTATATTAATCTTCCTTTTCTCGAGAATCTTCGCTAACTCTACAGATTTTTCAGTCAAAGTTCCTATGTTCAAGACCCAGCTCTTCGCCTAGTAGCTCCCTTACCCCCTTCCCCCACCCCCCCTTTACCCCCTCCCCGGCGCTGACACCCTCGAAAAAAAGACTTTACCTTACCATCATTCACCAAAGCCACTATAATCTAGGAGCCAGCACTATCGAGACAACAAGCAACAAAAAATTAAATGAATTATCGAAAGCTGGTCTTCGTCAAAACTGAGCTAGCCAATCTTTCAATTTGAGGACAGCAATATAAATATGGGTAAAATTGTGATTTTTTTTGGGAAAATCGAGAGGTAATAGTATGAACTGCAATTTTTTTATGAAACCCATAACTCTAGATCCCCAAGTTCAGATACAATCTTCCAACAAAAATTAAATTAATTAAATCAATCAAAAATTGGTTCAAAGAATTTAAAATTGAACAAGAAATCCCAAATCCACAAATTATTTATATCGGGAGAAGATCAACCCTATTTTTCTTTCAAAAAATCAGAGAAATCAAGGGAGAAAAAAACAAAATTAAGATATAATAACGATTAATTTTACAAAAAAGAATCAGAATTGAACAGATCTATAGAAAATAGAGGATATCTGAAACCCTAAAATCGAAATTGGATTTTCAAAACGGCTATAGCCGAAAATGTATAGATGGATAGAGGAGAGAAGGAATTATTTGAAGGCCGAGAAGAGAAATCGAGGTCGATTTGAGGGGAAGAAGTGTTCTTTGAAGTGATTCTCTCACATTAATTCTTGCCTAATTAGTCGAAATGAACGGCAAAGCGTTAATTAGTTTAAAGATGATAATTTCAAGTTCCAATCTAGTGTCCTATCTACCAAAGGAGATAAAATGCTCCTATGGGAGTCTGCAAGGTTCTGCTGTCATAGAGCTCAAATCCAATACTTCTTGTTAGGTGAAAACATTCAAACTGACTAATTAGTTAATAAGTGGGAAAAAAAAGTTGAACGGAGCAAAATGTATGAGGGATACTTGCTTTAGTTTGGTCCTTGATATATCACTCTCGATGGATATAGTCGTTAATGTATGTAAAAAGATGACGTATTTGGTCCAAAGCTCTGAATCTAAGAGAAACATTTTGGCTATATGCAACTCCCATGAGTTTTGCCAAATTTTTTGGCCTGTAAAAGACAAAACGCGCTTGTGCCGGTGGAAAATCAGTTTGACAAAATCCTTTTTTCTTTTTTCATCTCGCCCGTGGAAAATCAGATACGCTCGATGAAGAAAGATTGAAGATCTTCTCTCTTCTCGTTGTTTCTGTCAACAAGGAATCAATTATCTAAACTGTACAAAGAGAAGAGAGAAGTTCAAAGTATCACTGTTCATGTACTCGTGAATAGCATATTGAATTGTTATTGATTTCAAATCATATGCTTTGGCATAATTTTTTCTTAATATGTGAGTTTGTTTTGTTACAAAAAGAATTGGGTTAAACTCATGCCACCTATGGAGCCACTTTTCCTTATAATTTAATACCTTTCTCATCTCCATTTTTTTTGTTTTATTGCAAGGTCATACTAGTTCTATCATGGTACATATTTTCTTGAAAAACCAGCTTCACCTTTGTTATGTCATGGATGGCTTTCCAGCCATGTCCCATGAGCCCTTGGACGCGCCCCGTGATGTCCTGGCAAGTCTCTCAACGCCTAGCGCCACAGACGGCTCCGTGATTTTGGTTGCGCCACGTGACAAGCGCACATGTGCCTTTATCGCCTCACCGATATCCCTCACCAGCGCCCAGCCGCAGGCAGATATCAACAGCGTCGCGTGCGCAGACAACGCCGCACGTGCAGATTGTGATGTCAAAGACAAGGTTGCTGACAATACCTGTTTCTACCTTGTAGAAAACTAAGTCCTTTTCATTGTAAATATAGAGTCGTTTTATTCTATGTACTTCCATTTATGTTTCTCTAGCTTAGTTAGATCAAGTTTTGTAACTTTGATTTTTTTTAAGCAATATTATGGGGATCAAGCAATCAAACTTTCTAGCAAGCAAACAATTCTATATACTGGTGTCTCTCCCCCTCGACACCGCGTTGCCTTTCTGTAATAGCTTTCATTAATGCAATCAAGCTTTCTTAAATTCTCATTTATGTTCTCTTAATTGCTCTTGAAATTGGTTTTTTCGTACGGCACTGACAATCTCGTCTAGCGTACTGTGATGACCCAAAAGGTCATCCCGTGTAATTGTAGTTAAATCTATGTTCCGAGGCCATGAAAGCCTCCTTTTACCTCACCTAGAAATGCATGCGCAGTCCGGACGAGTAGCCGGGAAGCCGTTATGTGAAAAATTGATAAAATGATGTTCTTATAATAATTATTTAAATAAAGTTGACTTTGGTCAAAATTTTTGGTAAACAGACCCGGACCCCTGATTTGACGGTCCCGAAGGGTCCGTAGCAGAATATGGGACCTGGGCAGATGTCCGGAATCGAATTCCGATGTCCCAAGTCCGAGAAATGAATTTTTTAAAGAAAATTGTTTTCTGAAAATAATAAAGACTTTTGAAAATGAACTTTGATGTGAAATCTGTGTTGCCGGGCCCGTATCATGGTTCCGGAGCCCGGAACAGGTTCAATATGGGTTATGTGAGTTATTTGTAAAATTTGGTAAGAAACGGACTTGGTTTGACATGTTTCGGATAAAAATTAGAAATTTAGAAGTTTATAAAGTTTGAGAAAATTCTATAGATTTTGGAGTTTAATTCATTGTTTTTGAAGTTATTTTGGTGGTTTTATTACTTGAATAAGACTGTACTATGATTTTGAAGTCGTGTGTATATTTGGTTTTGAGCCCCGAGGGCTCGGGTAAGTTTCGGGTAGGCGTAGGGGTGATTTAGGCTTAGAAAAATCTGGTGTTCTGCTGTTTCTGGTGTTCTGTGATTTACCCTCCGCGATCGCGGTTTAATTCACGCGATCGCGATGTTCATATGGCTGGGGGTTGGGAAATTACCCTACGCGAACGCAGGGCCTATGACGCGATCGCAGAGCCTGGGGGTAGTGCTCTACGCGACCGCGAGGGGCCTCACGCGATCGCATAGCATTAAAGGGATCTGGGGACTGGGTAGCATATTACTCTATGCAAACGCGGTTGTTTGGTCGCGATTGCGAGGTCATTGTCTAGTACTCTCCGCGATCGCACTCATTTCTTCGCGATCGCGTAGGTCATTTTTGCCCAGTGATTTAAATGACCCCAAAACAGAATACCATTACGGGATTTTTCATATTTTAACCATTTGCTCCTTCTCCGAACCCCATAGACGACTTCCAAGCTAGTTTTCCACCATAACCACTTGGGTAAGTAATCCTAACTCTAATTTCTTCCATTTTCCTTCATCAATCACTAGATTCTAGGCCTAAAAACATGAAATCAAACGTAGAAATTTGGGGTTTTGGGTAGAGTTAGGGCTTTTGGAATTTTTGGGAATCCAACCTCGTTAGGGGTCGGATTTCAAAACGAATTGTATATTCGGGCTCGTGGGGGAATGGGTGATCGGGTTTTGGTCAGAACCTCGGGTTTGGACCAAGCGGGCCCGGGGTCAAATTTTGGTATTTGTGGAAGAATGATGGGAAATGTATAATTAGGCTTTGGGATTGAGTTATTGAATAATTATTGATGTTATTAAGTCAATTATGTCTAGATATTATCGTTTCGTAGTCGGAGTCAAGAGGAACGGCCGTGATTGAGGCTTGAGTTGCATTCTTGGAGCCGAGGTAAGTGTTTGGCCTACCTTAGCTTGATGGAATAGGTATAGAGTCTTATTTGCTATGTGTATTTCCTGTCCAACGTATAGGTGAGGTGACGGGTACCTATATGTTGTGGTCAAGCATGTCCGTGAGTCGAATTTTGATGAGTTATTTAATGTTCTTTGATATTCTCTGTGTTGTGAATTATTAGGAACCTTGGAAGTGGTACCTTGAGGTTATTTCATGACGTAGAAAGTTATTGATTATGTGTTCGGTCGAGGGTTTTACAATTGACATTATACTTCTGAGTGAGATTGGTTATAGGTCATTCCTTTGCCGGGACAATAGAATTTTGTTGATTATTTCTTTACATTTGAAATGTCGTATTGTTAACTTTCATATCAATTGTTTCTTTTATATTCACTATGCACGAGGGGACATTCCGTGCCGAGTGATTATTATTTATGCACGAGGGGACATTCCATGCCAAGTTATTGTGAGGTTATGCACGAGGGGACATTCCGTGGCGAGTGACTTTATTATTTATGCACGAGGGGATATTCCGTGTTGTGTGATTGTTAGGCTATGCACAAGGGGTCATGCCATGCCTTCTCCTATCTATTTTACTTGTTTCGAGTTGTTACTTCCTGTTTTACTTCTACATTCCAGTTAGTACTTGATTCTACTGTTTTAGAAATTGTTGCTCTTTCATCCCCAGCATGTTCTTCCCCGTAGTTGTACTTCTTGTTTATTTCCTGCTATATTATTGAACTGCACAGGTAATATTTGTTGTCGTGTCCTAGCCTGGTCACTACTTCGCCGAGGCTAGGCTCGGCAATTACTCAGTACATGTGGTTGATTGTACTGATGCTACACTTGCACTTCTTTATGTTGTGGAGATTACGCAGCCGGGCCTAGTGGACATCGTTAGGGGTAGTATCCTTCAGTCCATTTCAGACGACACCGAGGTAGTTCTGCAAGCGTTCGTGGATCTCGGCATCACTGTCTATCTTTCATTCTTTCATCAATGTGTTTCCAGACAGATATATCATTTTATTTCAAACTGTTGTTTTTAGCTAAATCTTAGACTGGTTCGTGAGGTTGTGACTCCATTTCAGGGTTTTGTACTTAAAGGGATTTCTTCGTTATTGGCTATTGTTATTTAGATTTTGTTAAGCTTCCGCACTTTATCTCAATTATCTAGTCAGTGTTCATTACTTTCACTTGTTAATAAATCAATTCAGTTAACACGTTGGCTTGCCTAGCGGGTGCAACGTTAGGCGCCATCACGACCTGAAGGTGGGATTTCGGGTCGTGACAAGTTGGTATCATAGAACTAGGTTGCTTAGGTCTCACAACTCACGGACAAACTTGGTTGAGTCTGAGGGATCGGTACAGAGACGTCTGTACTTATCCCCTAGAGGCTACAAAGTTAGGAATAACTTCATTTTTCTTCTTTTCTGTCTTGCGATTTGAATTCTAAATGCTAATTGAGTTTTGATTCTATTCTCTCGCAGATGGCGAGAACACGTGCTTCCTCATCTATCGGTCAGTAGTCTGATCCTCCTGTTGCAGCTCCTACGAAGGGTCGAGGCCGTACGAGAGGCCAAGGCAGGGGCAGGACTCAGCCCAGGGCAGCAGCCCCAATAGAGGACCCACAGATAGACTTTACCGGTGAGGTTCCTACTCAGATAGTCCCAGTTGGACCAGCTCAGGTCCCAGAGGGGTTCATTGCCACCCCGGTGCTTCAGGACGCTCTAGTCCGCTTAGTGGGACTCATGGAGAATGTGACTCAGGCCGGTCTTCTTCCTACTGCACCAGCCGTTTCTCAGGCTGGGGAAGGGACCCAGACTCCTGCTACTCGCACACCAGAGCAGCTAGATCCTTAGTTTCAGACTCCGGCACCTCAGACGGCCGGAGTAGCTCAGCCGGGCATTGTAGCACCGGCTGTTGAGGGAGAAACTATGTCAGCAGATGCTTTATGGAGATTGGATAGATACACCAAGTTATTCACTACTACATTTACTGGTGCACCATCAGAGGATCCCCAGGATTATTTGGACAACTGTCATGAGGTTCTTCGGAACATGGGTATAGTAGAGTCCAATAGAGTTGATTTTGCTACTTTTCGTCTTTCGGGTTCTGCCAAGACTTGGTGGAGAGACTATTGCTTGACCAGGCCAGCTGGGTATGCACTATTGACTTGGGCTCAGTTCTCCGAGTCCTTCTTGGGAAAGTTCCTTCCAGTTACTCAGAGGCAGGATCTTCGGAGGCAGTTTGAGCGCCTCCAGCAGGGATTTATGTCTGTCACTCAGTACGAGACCAGGTTCATCACTCTAGCTCGGTATGCTATTATGATACTCCCCGCTGATCGTGAGAGAGTGAGGAGGTTCATTGAGGGTTTAGCTCAGCCCATCACGCTTCAGATGGCCAAGGAGTCAGGTACCTAATATTTCATTCCAAGATGCGGCCAATGTGGCCAGGAGGATTGAGATGATTTTTCACAGGGTGGTGGTCAGGGGACTGAAAAGAGGCCCCGTCACTTCAGTCGATTCAGTGGAGCCTCATCTGGGGGCAGGGATTCTTCCGGCAGAGGACATCCTCCCAGACCCTATCAGTCGGCACTTCAGGTAGCTCACATTGTATCGCCAGCTCCTATTAGTGCACCACCAGCACCTATCAGTGCACCGCCGCGTCAGAGCTTCCAGGGTGGTTGTCAGGGTCGACAGGGCCAGTTCTAGAGTCAGCAGCCACAGCGGCAGAGGCCTTGTTATTCTTGCGGTGGTATGGGGCATATTTCTAGGTTTTTCCCCCGAGGTTTCAGTGGGTCTCAGTATCAGGGTTCCTATGCCATGGTTCCCGCATCAGGCGCACCCCCACCCCCTCAGCCAGCTAGGGGTGGTGGTCGTGGTGCCAGAGGTGGAGGTCAGACTCATAGAGGTGGAGGACATGCCACGAGAGGTAGAGGTCAGACCGCAGTAGGTCGACCCAGTGATGTTCAGGTTGGAGGGGCTCAGCCCCGGTGCTATGCTTTTCCTGCCAGGCCTGATGCTGAGGCTTATGATGCAGTTATTACAGGTACGGTTTCAGTTTGCAGCCGAGAGGCTTCGGTGTTATTTTATCCGGGTTCTACATTCTCCTATGTGTCTTCAATTTTGAACCTTATTTGAGTATGCCCCGTGATTCCTTGAGTAATGATGTGCATGTATCTACACCGGTGGGTGATTCTATAGTGGTAGATCAAGTCTACCGTGCTTGCTTAGTAGTTATTGGTGGTCTGGAGATTGAGGTTGATCTTTTTCTTCTTGATATGGTTGACTTTGATGTTATATTGGGGATGGATTTGGTTATCCCCCTATTATGTTATTCTGGACTTTCATGCTTAGACAGTGACCTTGTCCTTTCCAGGGGCACCTCGTTTGGAGTGGAGAGGGACTCCTAGTCATTCTTCTGGTAGATTTATTTCTTATATGAAGGCTCGGCGCATGGTCGAGAAGGGTTGTTTGGCATATCTGGCCTATGTTCGTGATTGTAGCGCCGAGGTTCCTGCTATGGAGTCTGTGCCCGTGGTTCGTGAGTTTCCAGAGGTATTCCCTACTGACCTTCCGGGTATTCCACTCGACAGGGATATTGATTTTTGTATTGAGGTAGCTCAGGGCACTCAGCCCATTTCTACCATGTCGTATCATATGGTCCCCCTAGAGTTAAAGGAATTGAAGGAGCAGTTGCAGGATTTGTTAGATAAAGGCTTCATTAAGCCTAGTGTTTCTCCTTGGGGTTCTCAAGTGTTGTTTGTCAAGAAGAAAGATGGCTCGATGAGGATGTGTATTGATTACCGACAGTTGAACAAGGTTACTATTAAGAATAAGTACCCTTTGCCGCGGATTGATGATTTATTCGACCAACTTCAGGGTGCTTCAATGTTTTCCAAGATTGACTTGAGATCTGGTTACCATCAGCTGAGGATTAGGGCTTCTGATGTCCCTAAGACAGCCTTTTGCACTCGTTATGGGCACTATGAGTTTTTGGTGATGTCTTTTGGGTTGACAAATGCCCGCGCTGCTTTTATGGAGTTGATGAACCGAGTGTTCAGGCCCTATTTGGACTCATTTGTGATTGTTTTCATTGATGATATTTTGATTTACTCCCGTAGTCGTGAGGAGCATGAGAAGCACCTTCGATTCATCCTCCAGACTTTGAGGGATAGTCAATTGTATGCTAAATTTATCAAGTGTGAGTTATGGTTGAGTTCAGTTGCATTTCTAGGCCATGTGTTATCGTTAGAGGGTATTCAGGTGGATCACAAGAAGATTTCAGTAGTTAGAGATTGGCCTAGACCCACCTCATCTACAGAGATCCGGAGTTTCTTGTGCTTAACAGGTTATTATCGCCGGTTTGTGGAGGGTCCATTGCAGCCCCGATGACCAGACTGACTCAGAAGAGTGCTCAGTTCAGGTGGTCTGATGAGTGTGAGGCGATCTTTCAGAAGCTCAAGACAGCCTTGACCACGACACCAGTGTTAGTTTTGCCCACAGGATCAGGATCGTATACCGTGTATTGTAATGCTTCACGGGTTGGGCTTGGTGTAGTGTTGATGTAGGATGACAAGGTTATAGCCTATGTTGCTCGTCAGTTGAAGGTTCATGAGAAGATCTATCCAATTCATGACTTGGAGTTAGCAGCGATTGTGCATGCATTGAAGATTCAGAGGCATTATTTGTATGGTGTGCCATGTGAGGTGTTCACGGATCATAAGAGCTTGCAGTATCTGTTCAAACAGAAGGAGTTTAACATGAGGCAGAGGAGATGGTTAGAGTTGCTAAAGGATTATGATATTACCATTCTTTATCATCTGGGGAAGGCCAATGTGGTGGCCGATGCTTTGAGCCGGAATTCAGCCAGTATGGGTAGTCTTGCTTATTTATCATTCGGAGAGCGATCACTTGCATTGGATGTTCAGGCCTTGGCCAACCGATTTATGAGATTGGAGGTTTCTGAGACTGGCAGTGTGTTGCCCCATACCGTGGCCTGTTCTTCATTGTATGATCGTATTCGGGCCAGGCAGTATGATGATCGCCATTTATGTGTTCTTAGAGATACGGTTCGGTACGGAGGTGCCAAGCAGGTTACAGTGGATAATGGGGGAGTTTTGAGAATGCAGGGTCGTATTTGTGTACCTGATGTTGATGGTATTCGGGAGTTGATACTACAAGATGCCCATAGTTCCTAGTATTCCATCCATCCGGGCGCCGCAAAAATGTATCAGGACTTGCGACAGCACTATTGGTGGCAGAGGATGAAGAAGGATATTGTAGCTTATGTAGCTCGGTGCTTGAACTATCAGCAGGTTAAGTACAATCACCAGAGACCCGGTGGTTTGATGCAGCAGATTCAGCTTCCTGAGTGGAAGTGGGAGCGTATCACCATGGACTTTGTAGTTGGACTCCCACGGACTCAAAGGATGTTTGATGCAGTATGGTTCGTTGTGGATAGAATGACCAAGTCAGCGCACTTCATCCCAATATCAGTTTCGTATTCAGCTGAAAAGTTGGCAAGGATCTATATGAGAGAGACTGTTAGACTGCATGGTGTGCCTATATCCATTATATTAGACCGAGGTACTCAGTTTACCTCCCATTTCTGGAGAGTATTTCAGCGAGAGTTGGGCACATAGATTGATTTGAGCACGGCATTTCATCCTCAGACGGACGGACAGTCCGAGCGTATTATTCAGATTTTGGAGGATATGTTGCGAGCTTGTGTCATTGATTTTGGTGGTTCATGGGACCAGTTCTTGCCTTTATCTAAGTTTGCCTACAACAACAGCTATCAGTCGAGCATTCAGATGGCTCCGTATGAGGCGTTGTATGGTAGGCGGTGTCGGTCTCCAATCGGGTGGTTTGAGCCGGGAGAGGCTAGATTGTTGGGTTCTGAGTTAGTCGAGGATGCCTTGGACAAGGTGAAGATTATTCAGGATAGACTTCGTACATCTCAGTACAGGCAGGAGATTTATGCGAATCGTAGAGTTTGAGATTTGGCATTTATGATAGGAGACCAGGTATTTCTTCGGGTGTCACCCATGAAGGGCGTGATTAGATTCGGAAAGAAGGGCAAGTTGAGCCCTAGGTTCATTGTTCCATTTGAGATTCTGGATAAGGTAGGAGAGGTAGCCTACAGACTTGCATTGTCACCTAGTTTGTCAGCCGTGCATCCGGTATTTCACGTATCTATGCTCCGAAGGTATATTACGGATCCATATCATGTACTTGACTTCAGTGGTGTCCAGTTGAAAAAGGATTTGTCTTACGAGGAGAAGCCGGTAGCCATTTTAGATTGGCAGGTGCGACGGTTGAGATTGAAGTGTTATCCTTCGGTTCGTGTTCAGTGGAGAGGTCAGCCTGTTGAGGTAGCTACCTGGGAGTCCGAGTCCGATATACGGAGCCGATATCCCCATATTTTCCTGCTTCAGGTATTCTTCTATGTCCGTTCGAGGACGAACATTTTTTTAGAGGTGGAGATTGTGATGACCCAAAAGGTCATCCCGTGTAATTGTAGCTAAATCTATGTTCCGAGGCCATGAAAGCCTCCTTTTATCTCACCTAGATATGTGTGCGCAGCCTGGGCGTGTAGCCGGGAAGCCGTTATGTGGAAAATTGATAAAATGATGTTCTTATAATAATTATTTAAATAAAGTTGACTTTGGTCAATATTTTTGGTAAACAGACCCGGACCCGTGATTTGACGGTCCCGGAGGGTCCGTAGGAGAATATGGGACCTGGGCGTATGCCTGGAATCAAATTCCGATGTCCCAAGTCCGAGAAATGAATTTTTTAAAGAAAATTGTTTTCTGAAAATAATAAAGACTTTTGAAAATGAACTTTGATGTGAAATATGTGTTACCGAGCCCGTATCATGGTTCCGGATCCCGGAACACGTTCAATATGGGTTATGTGAGTTATTGGTAAAATTTGGTAAGAAACGGACTTGGTTTGACGTGTTTCGGATAAAAATTGGAAATTTAGAAGTTTATTAAGTTTGAGAAAATTCTATAGATTTTGGAGTTTAATTCATTGTTTTTGAATTTATTTTGGTGGTTTTATTACTTTAATAAGTCCGTAGGATGATTTTGAAGTCGTGTGTATATTTGGTTTTGAGCTCCGAGGGCTCGGGTAAGTTTCGGGTAGGCGTCGGGGTGATTTAGGCTTAGAAAAATCTAGTGTTCTGCTGTTTTTGGTGTTCTGTGATTTACCCTCCACGATCGCGGTGTAATTCACGCGATCGCGATGTTCATATGGTTGGGGGTTGGGAAATTACCTTACGCGAACGCAGGGCCTAGGACGCGATCGCAGAGCCTGGGGGTAGTGCTCTACGCGACCGCAAGGGGCCTCACGCAATCGCATAACATTAAAGGGATCTGGGGGCTGGGTAGCATATTACTCTATGCGAACACAGTCGTTTGGTCGCGATCGCGAGGGTCATTGTCCAGTACTCTCCGCAATCGCACTCATTTCTTCGCGATCGCATAGGTCATTTTTTGCCCAGTGATTTAAATGACCCCAAAATAGAATACCATTACGGGATTTTTCATATTTTCACCATTTGCTCCTTATCCAAACCCCATAGACGACTTCCAAGCTAGTTTTCCACCATAACCACTTGGGTAAGTAATCCTAACTCTAATTTCTTCCATTTTCCTTCATCAATCACTAGATTTTAGGCCTAAAAACATGAAATCAAAGGTAGAAATTGGGGGTTTTGGGTAGAGTTAGGGCTTTTGAAAATTTTGGGAATCCAACCTCGTTTAGGTGTCAGATTTCAAAACGACTTGTATATTCGGGCTCATGGGGGAATGGGTGATCGGGTTTTAGTCCGAACCTCGGCTTTGGACCAAGCGGGCCCGGGGTCGAATTTTGGTATTTGTGGAAGAATGATGGGAAATGTATAATTAGGCTTTGGGATTGAGTTATTGAATAATTATTGATGTTATTAAGTCAATTATGTCTAGATATTATCGTTTCGGAGTCGGATTCGAGGAAAGGCCGTGATTGAGGCTTGACTTGCATTCTTGGAGCCGAGGTAAGTGTTTGGCCTACCTTAGCTTGAGGGAATAGGTATAGAGTCTTATTTGCTATGTGTATTTCCTGTCCAGTGTATAGGTGAGGTGACGGGTACCTATATGTTGTGGTCAAGCATGTCCATGAGTCGAATTTTGATGAGTTATTTAATGTTCTTTGATATTCTCTGTGTTGTGAATTATTGGGAACCTTGGAAGTGGTACCTTGAGGTTATTTCATGACGTAGAAAGTTATTGATTATGTGTTCGGTCGAGGGTTTTACTATTGACATTATTCTTCTGAGTGAGATTGGTTATAGCTGAGTCCCTTGCCGGGACAATAGAATTTTGTTGATTATTTCTGTACATTTGAAATGTCGTATTGTTAAACTTTCATATCAATTGTTTCTTTTATATTCATTATACACGAGGGGACATTCCGTGCCGAGTGATTATTATTTATGCACGAGGGGACATTCCATGCCGAGTTATTGTGAGGTTATGCACGAGGGGACATTCCATGCCGAGTGACTTTATTATTTATGTACGAGGGGACATTCTGTGTCGTGTGATTGTTAGGCTATGCACGAGGGGTCATGTCATGCCTTCTCCTGTCTATTTTACTAGTTTCGAGTTGTTACTTCCTGTTTTACTTCTACATTCTAGTTAGTACTTGATTCTATTGTTTTAGCAATTGTTGCCCTTTCATCCCCAACATGTTCTTCCTCGTAGCTGTAATTCTTGTTTATTTCCTGCTATATTATTGAACTGCACAGGTAATATTTGTTGTCGTGTCCTAGCCTCGTCACTACTTCGCCGAGGTTAGGCTCGACACTTACTCAGTACATGGGGTCAGTTGTACTGATGCTACACCTGCACTTCTTTATGTTGTGCAGATTATGCAGCCGGGCCCAGTGGACATCATTAGGGGGAGTATCCTTCAGTCCATTTCATACGACACCGAGGTAGTTCCCCAGGCGTTCGTGGATCTCGGCGTCACTGTCTATCTTTCATTCTGTCATCTATGTGTTTCTAGACAGATATATCATTTTATTTCAAACTTTTGTTTTTAGCTAAATCTTAGACTGGTTCGTGAGGTTATGACTCCATTTCAGGGTTTTGTACTTAAAGGGATTTCTTCGTTATTGGATATTGTTATTTAGACTTTTTTAAGCTTCCACACTTTATCTCAATTATTTAGTCGGTGTTTATTACTTTCACTTGTTAATAAATCAATTTAGTTAACACGTTGGCTTGCCTAGCGGGTGCAACGTTAGGCTCCATCACGGCCTGAAGGTGGGATTTAGGGTCATGACACGTACGGAGGGGACCTCAGTTGGCGGACAACAACTACACTGACATCAGTTGCTTAGCCTTACGTCGCCCTTCCAAGGAATCTCAGAATGGTTCCGCATAACAGATGGTACCAGAGTCTAGGCTCGAGATTGGACGAGGGAACACATTGCCATTACCATAATTTCTGACCATGGTGAATCATGTGGACCGCATTGGCCCTTGAAGAGACGGTTGACGTATTATGACCCATCAAGGATACGGTGCCTGAATAAGAACCATCATAGTGCAAAGGTTGGACGACCTGGACCGGAAAATGCTCCAGACCGAAGTTGACATAGAAAACATCAGTTGCGACTCTGAAGGAGACTGGCAAACGGTACCCAAAATTTTTAGTAGATTTGTGGGCCTCTAATAGGAGCGTGCCGAGGATTAAGCCTACATAGCAGAAGAGGCGGACAGGATGACTGCAATGCAACAAACTATAGACAACTTGATAGGCCAGCTCAATTTTATCAATGCTGCTTTACAAGGCCTGCTTCGAGGAGGTGGATACCAAATCGGAGGTGCAGTGAACCTCGCCCCCGTGGCACAAAAACTGAAAATTCCTGAGCCAAAGCCATACAGTGGAGCTCAGAATGCTAAAGAAGTGGAAAACTTCATCTTCAACATCGAGCAGTACTTCGATGCTGTGGGTGGCCTAAAAGAAGCTAAGAAGGTAGCAATTGCTGCCATGTATCTTCAGGGTGATGCTAAACTCTGGTGGCGGGTGAAGTACGAAGCCATCAGGGCCAGTGAAGATGCTCTGGAGACATGGACAGAACTGAAGGAAGCCATACGCCTACAGTTCTTCCCTGAAAATGTTGAGTACGATGCAAGGAGAAAACTACAGGAGTTCTGCCAAACCAAATCAGTGCGGGATTACGTGCGAGAATTCTCCACGCTTATGCTGAACATACGTGACAAAGACAAACTCTTCACATTCCTGGAAAGGTTAAAACTTTATGCCCGTATGGAGCTGCAAAGATAAAGGTAGATACCCTACCCAAGGTGATCCAAGTAGCGGAATGCCTTGGGGACTATCAAGTGGAGATTCGGAAGGATAGGACTCAACCGCCTGTCCGAGCGGGATACAAAGGGGGCCAACCTAGCAATGGTGCCCCTAGTAAAAATGGGAGAGATTGGAGTGCAACCAAATCTAAGGCTCCTTCCTCAGGCAGCAATAGTGCTGCGTCAAACAACAATGATCAGAGAAGAAAGCCCCCTTCAGGATGCCGCCATTGCGGCGGGCCACATTATAAAAATGAATGCCCACATGCGCAGATGAACGCCTATCAAGCTTTTGATGATGGGACGGATGACGAAGCAGATGATGCGGACTAGACCGAACTAGTAGGTGCCTTCAATGCAATTGTTGGCTCTATTTTTGAGGCATTAGCGGGAACTAGTGCTGGTATCCGTAAGAAGAAGGACCCCTGCCCAATCACCAAGAAAGGGAAAAAGAAAGCGGATGAGGGTACTCCTCTTAAACAAGAGAGGACCTTAATGTTTGTTGAGATGAAGTTAAATGGAAAGCCCATTTGGGCGATGATAGACACGGGTGCTACCCACAACTACTTGGCTTCGACTCAGGTGGAGTGCCTTGGTATAGTTTTAGGAAAGGGCAGAGGTCGTGTTAAGGATATCAACGCACCTCCTCAGCCAGTGGGTGGAATAGCCAAATAAGTACCCGTGAAGCTTGGTCCTTATGAAGGAAAATTCGACTTGCGCATGGTGATCATAGATGACTTCGAGTTGATAGTTAGGTTGGAATTCTTGAGGCAAACCAACACCACGCCCGTACCGTATGCAGACATGCTACTAATCATGGGAGAAAACAGGGCCAAGCCTTGCATTATCCCGTGCATTCCCATGAAGATGGCCGCTGAGAACATCTCGGCCTTGCAGTTGAAGAAGGGAGTCAAAAGACATGAACCTACGTTCCTGGATACCATATGCATTGAAGATGTAGAACGCTCCTTGGGTCCCATTCCTACACCCGTGAAGGAGATACTACTGGAGTTTGAAGACGTCATGCCACATGATATACCAGAGCGACTCCGCCTAGGCACACTGTAGACCATGAGATTGAGTTAGTGTTGGGTGCGAAGCCACCTGCCTGGGCACCTTATAGAATTTCACAACCCTAACTCACCGATCTTCGGAGATATTTGACGTAAATGATAGACACAGGGATCCTTGTGCCCTCCAAGTCCCCATATGGGTGCTATTCCAAAAGAAACATGATGGTAGTCTATGACTCTATGTGGATTATCATTATCTAAACAAAATCACTGTGAAGAACAAGTACCCTATTCCGCTCATGGAAGACTTGTTCGATAGATTGGGTGGTGCGACGGTGTTCACAAAAATAGACCTGAAGAGAGGGTATTGGCAAGTTTGGATTGCTGAGGATGATGAACACAAGACGACCTGTGTGACAAGATATGGGTCGTTCAACTTCCTGGTTATGCCGTTCAGCTTCACTAATGCTCCAGCCATATTTTACACCCTGATAAACTAAGTCTTACGAGAGTACATTGATGAATTCGTGGTTGTCTACTTGGATGACATTGTGGTTTATATCCAAACACTGGAAAAACACTTGGAGCACTTGCGGAAGGTCCTATCCCCATTGCGGGAGCACGAATTATATGCGAAGCTATCCAAGTGCTCCTTTGCTAAAAAACAGATTGACTTCCTCGGACATGTCATTGAGGAAAGGCGGATCAAGATGGACCAACAAAAGATTAAATCTATCACAGATTGGACGCCCCCCCCAAGGATATCCACGCCTTGAGGGCGTTCCTTGGCCTATGCAAATTCTATCGGAAATTTGTGAAAAATTACTCCCTCATTGCAGTGCCATTGACAAAACTCCTCAAGAATCTCATGCCTTGGGATTGGGGACCCAGGCGAGCAGAGGCCTTCAACGCATTAAAATCGGCTATGTCTAGTAGACCCTTCTTGTCCCTCTCTGAGTTGGCCAAGCCATTCGAGGTACAAACAGATGCTTCTGGCTATGCTCTTGGCAGAGTCTTACTACAAGAAGGGCATCATGTAGCGTACGAGAGCCGGAAGCTGAAGGATGCAGAGTGGCGCTATGCCGCCCACGAGAAAGAATTATTGGTTGTCGTTCATTGCTTACACCTTTGGAGGCACTATCTGCTGGGAACCCCGTTCGTGGTCAAGACAGACAACACGGCTATTAGCCATTTCATGACCCAATCGAAGTTGAATGGCCGACAGGCTCGGTGGAAGGAACTCCTATTGGAATTTCACTTCAACCTGGCTTACCGAAGTGGAAAGACTAATCATGTTGCTGATGCGCTCAATCAGAGAGCTGACCTAGCATCGTTGTGCTTACTCGCCACCCTAAGGGGGAGAGAAGTAGCCACAACCATAAAAGATCCGATGAAAGATCTACTCGTCAAGGATCTTGGTGCACATTATTTGGTTGATCTGGTAGGACAGGGCAAAACTCGCCAGTTCTACATGGAAGATGGTTTCCTGAAAATGAAAAGGAACCGACTTTATGTTCCTAAAGGAGGAGATCTGCAAAGGACTCTTCTGGTGGAATGTGACGATACTTTGTGGGCCGGTCATCCCGGTGAAGAATGCACCATGGCATTACTTCATCGTGCATATTATTGGCCTCAAATGGCCAATGACGTTGCTCAGTATGTGAGGACTTGTCTAGTATGCCAGAAGGACAAGTCAGACCGCTTGACACAAGCAGGACTCTTGGAACCACTAGTTATCCCAAAGAGACGTTGGGAAAGCGTTTCCCTGGATTTCATCACCGGATTGCCAAAGGTCGGAGATGTCACAACTATCTTGGTTGTGGTAGATCGATTTTCCAAGTATGCTACCTTTATAGCAGCCCCACTATATATATCAGCAGAATATACATCTCGACTCTTCTTCTCTCATGTCGTCAAATATTGGGGCTTTTCCAAAGACATAATTAGTGATCACGACTCACGCTTCACTCGCAACTTTTGGACCCAACTATTTAAGTCCCTCGAGTCAAAATTGAGTCACAAATCAAGTTTCATCCGCAATCTGATGGCCAGACGGAGCGGTTCAATGATATGTTAAAGGAATGTCTCTGCCACTTTGTAACCGGATCGCAGAAGAATTGGGTGAAGCTTCTGGATGCTGCTCAACTGTGTTTCAATTCGCAAAAGAGCTCTAGTACAAACAAAAGCACTTTTAAAATTGTTACCGAACAACCAGCGCTACTCCCACACACTGTGAATTCACCAAACATATCAAAATCTCCTCGAGCTGCTAGCTTCTCAAAAGAATGGAAGCAAAATTTAGAGATAGTGCCGAGTTATCTTGTCAAAGCCCAAAAGCGGATGAAGAGGCATGCTGATCAAAATCTCCGATTTGTTGAATACCTAGTAGGAGATAAAGTGATGGTCAAAATCCCAAAGCGGTACTTGTTTGCAGGGATCCATGACCCTCGCCTATAGAAAAAATGCATTGCTTGCCCATTGAAAGGTGCATTGGGAAAGTTGCATACCGGGTGGATACCCCAACTTGGTGGAAAATCCATCCCGTCTTCCATATCAACCTTCTGAAACCTTTTCGGGAAGACATAGAGGATCCTTCATGGAGCTAACTCACAATACCTAGTATTCGAGTCCCCAATTCAACCGGGAAAAGGCGTGCTGAAGCTATTCTTGATGATCAGATGATTCACGCCTCAAGGAAGGATCACCAAGAGTTCTTGGTGAAATGGCAGGGTTGTGATGCAAAGGAGAATACTTGAGAGAGGGGAACAAACCTCAAAGCCTACACGATCTTAATTGACGATTATCTTGAAAGTAAGGCGCCAAGGACGTCGGCAACTCAAATGGGGGAGAATGTCCTGGCAAGCCTCCCAACGTCTAGCTCCACGGACGGCCCCGTGGTCTTGGCTCCGCCAAGTGACAAGCGCGCATGTGCCTTAGTCGCCCCACCGATATCCCTTACCATCTCCCAGCCGCAGGCAGATTCCAACAGCGCCACGCGTGAAGATCGTGATGCCAAAGACAAGGTTCCTGACAACGGACCTATTTCTACCTTGTAGAAAACTAAGTCCTTTCCATTGTAAATATAGAGTAGTTTATTTCCATGTACTTCCATTATGTTTCTCTAGCTTAGTTAGGTCAAGTCTTGTAACTTTGGTTTATTTTTTTTAAGCACTATTAGGGGTATTAAGCAATCAAACTTTCTAGCAATTAAACAATTCTCTATACTGGTGTCTTTTCCTCTCGACACCGCGTTGTCTTTTTGTAATAGCTTTCATTAATTCAATCAAGTTTTCTTTCAATTCTCATTTTTGTTCTCTCAATTGCTCTTGACATTGGTTTTTCCGTATGACATTGACAATCTCGTCTAGTGTATGAAGGGGGCCTCATTTGGCGGACAACAACTACACTGACATCAATTGCTTAGCCTTACGCCGTTCTTCCAAGGAATCTCAGAAAGGCGCTGTGTAACAGTTATTGTGATGCAAACTAAATTTCAGATTTTTTTTGTTGATAAGTATAACTGTAGGATATAACTTACTACGGAAAAATGGAGGCTTGGGAACAAACTGAAACGAAAAGAAGAGAGGAGCTCATTGGTCTTCCTTCAAGCTTTGGCTGATTTTGGGAATGGATTCCCATTTTTCATCAAGCTTTTGACTAGCCAGAAGGTTTCCCAAGTTATTTGGCGTTGCACATGGCCAAAATGTTAAATTTTATAGCCGTTTTCAAAATTCTGTTAGATTGAGGGCTTCGGACCAAATGCATCACCTTTTTACATACATCAAGGACTATATCCATCAAGAGTGATATATCAAGGACCAAAATAAAGCAGCCCCTGTACATTAAGGACCATTTTGATCATTTCCTCGGATATTTTTAGCCTTCTCCCAGAAAATAATAAACTAAGTAAATATCTTTTTGTTTTATCAAATTTGCCCACACATTTGTATTAAAAAGACTTTCGTTTTGGTGTATGTCGTATTAATCATGTTTCTTCTATATTGCACATTGACTGATTCATATCTTTTTAAGTTCAATTTTCACTTTCTTTTGTATATGCATTCTACAGCGTGCCTCAAATCATTTAATTTGAAATTTATTAAAATCCATTACATCCCAAAAACTAAAATGACAAAAGGTTTAGCTGATCCTAATTTTAAGTGAAAAAATGATATTAGCATTACAATCAGAGTTGAATTCAGCATTTAGTATTCAAAATTTTAATTCTTTTTTTTTTCCCGAAAATATGACTTCAAAATTAAATGTTTATACTACTTCTTAAAGTTTTTCACATACATAAATTGATCTATCTACAGAATTGACAGGTCCAATTGAACCCACTCCTAACATTTTAAGCCAGCCTTAGCACCAGTTGCAACTGTACCGTGCAGTGGAACTCTCCAAAGATATGACATGCTCAAATTTTTCGCCTTCGCACTACTCACGAACTTATGTCATCCTTAAAGTTTAAGAAAAAAAAAAGAAAAAGAAAAAGAAAAGAATAGGGTGTTATCAAACAATAAAAGAAGAAGAAAAATATTACAGAGAAAATTATAGAGGAAGAATTCTTATTGATTTTGAGATCAATTACAATAGAATAAAACCCCTCTATTTATAAGGAAAAAGTGACTTAGCCACCAAGTAACAAACCTTAAAATCTCTCTAAAATATAGACATTCACCATAAATAAAATATTATTTATAACACTCCCTCTTGAGTATCTATTCAACAGATAATGTGACTCGTTAAAACCTTAACTAAAATAAAACCCAGTGAGAAAAAATTCTAGATAAGGAAAAAGAGTACACATGTTTAGAATTACGCTTTTTGGTTGTCTCGTTAAAAACCTTGCAAGGAAAACCCAGTGGGACAAAACCTTAAGGGAAAAAGAGTACAACGCGTATTAACTCCCTCTGATGAGAGCATCAATTCACATCTTTGAGACTTCGCATCTCAATCTTGTACACTAGCTTCTTGAAGGTTGACATCAGTAGAGATTTGATGAACAAATTAGTCATATTATCACTTGAATGAATATGTTGCACCTTGAAATCATCATTCTTATATATATATATATATATATATATATATATATATATATATATATATATATATATATATATATATATATATATANGTAGCCTTTTCAATATCTTCATAGAGGGAAAAATTCTCGTTATCACATTATCATGCTTATAGTTATAACAAGATACATATATGCACAACTTGCACGTATGATGTGGTACTTCAGGACCAAGAATTATATATGCTTTAAGCAGCTTAAATCCTTCAGGGATTGTCATAAAAGTTAAGTAAAATAAGTCATATAAATAGACTTTAGGTTTATATCAAGTATTCATGTCATACTAGACGTATAAGATAGATAAAAGTGATTGCAAACACCAATGGTTTTATACTTCCAAGTGTTTGAACTGCGGTCCAAAACTATCATATAAAACCAATTCTATTTGAATTATTTTTCCAGACTTAAGATCCTCATATATATTAAGCGTTATCATAGATATAATCTACAAACATTTTATATCGGTTCCAACCACATTTTCTTTCATAAAGACATAACATAGAGATCTCTTCATTCATATTTTCAGGTACTTGAACCTCTCTTGAGATTTTATGAAGTGTTATGTCATGTGGTCTTCTAGATCACTTGCCTCCTTATTATGATCATTTTGATCATTTGCTCATCTTCTTTATAAATTTTTTTATTTGAAACCGATTGGTTTATCCGCTTTAAGCGTACTATAAAATTTGTCCTTCTAAGACTTATTCTAATAGGAGCATTTGCAGTGAGAATATAGTTACTTTCTTTAGGTCAGTTAATGTGTCTGGCATGCTTTGCAATAGATTGCAGATGAATTATCTCTTTATGAACTTCAAGTTCATATTATCTTATTCAAGGATATAGATGTAGAAATGATAATTCTTTCCACGCAACTTTTTCTCAATTGTTTATCTTGTCTTCCTCTCATGTTAGAAAAACTAACTTGCGTCCTTAACTTTGGAAGCCCATTTTTGTGCGTTATGGTGTTAATCAAAATATACACTGCACTTAATAATAATGAGATGGAATTATTTGGTTCCTGACTCTGAACCACTTGTGAGGGGAGAATGTAATATACCTTCGTATATAACGTATATCAAATTGATGTAGATAACGATGTTCTCATAAACAATAGTTTAGCTATTAAGTGAAAGCAATCAATAAATTATTTTTCTAAACCAAACCAATTTATCAAGATGAACTATCTTGAATAAAAATCTGGAGCTCTAAATTAAATTATTGAGCAAGTTATCTGGCAAACACCATGTTGCAGGTTAAATAATCGCACATGTAACCATCTCAAAGATGCATCTTATGTGGTATACATGACAGGTTAATGAACCCAGATTCACCTTTGATATTTCCAACATTGATGGGATTCAATCCCAACTTTTAGTTGGTTTATTATTTAATGAGAACAAGCAACATAAGAGAATTCGTAAAGAACTTTATAGTTCTTTAATATTTACCTAATTGAATTTTCTTTCATTTTTGCACATCATACTTAAATTGATATGGCTAAACCAATTATGCCAACTGAATAAGTTATCAATATTGGTAAAGTTCAGGTTTACACCATGACGTGTGCAATATCAATAAACTTCAATTTTATTATGATATAGATTTTTATATCAATAAACATCCATTTTATTGTGGTATTCTTTTATTTGTGTAGTACAAACTGGAGAATAAAGCGGATAACTTTAACATACATATTATCACGCTACAAGTTATAGTAATAGAAGATATTAAATCTTTCCTTTATTTATGGTCTCAACATAACCAACCGCTTTCGTGAATACTTTAGAAACTCAATAAGTTTCTTTGAGACTTACTACAACACAATAAATTGACATGATAATCAATTGTATTTTTCCAAAATAGTAATAATTAGCTCTTCCAGAACTCTCAATTAATTTGGTACTACCACATATTCATCAACATCCATATGGTGAATATCACTTTTAAAGAGAATATTATAAATTATGGTCGTGGTCAAAATTATATGCAAGATCTGGTTCTTGCATTACTGTTGTATTTTTATAATACTATTGCCAAAATATTTTGGTGTACAATAGGTATATGACTAGTGCTCATTTATGCCATAATAATGACATTATTTTCTTATTTCCTCTCAAACCTCCTTCTAGAGGTGAGTGTGGTATATTCACTACCACTAGCAACGTTTATGTTCTTCCAATAATGAATATGTATTCATAAATTTCATATTTTCACATTCACATCATGAATGGACCAAAATCATCTATATGTGTTGTATATAATCTCATGTCAAATCGACGACATATTACTTTCACATAGTGAAGGATTTTTTTGAGAATCCTTATTATTCTCATTACCAAAATGATGGTGATTATAATTTCGTCTATTACCACGTCCACATTCATTCATACCTTCGCGGTAATAATTTTATCTTCTTTTAAACTTATTACATACTGCTATCATATTCTCTAAATGTAACGACCCGGCCGGTCGTTCCGTAGAAATTTCATTATTATTCATGTTTTTGCCTTGTCATAGGTTGGTTATACTATTTATGATGTGTTAGAGTTGGTAGGCTCGAAATCGGAATGGCTGTAGTAAAAATTTAGTCATTTAGTCTTTAAAAATAACCTTAGAGTTGGAAAAGTCAACTAATAGTTGACTTATTGGTAAACGACCTCGAAACACGGATTTTATGGCTCGGATAGCTTCGTTAGGTGATTTGGTACTTAGGAGTGTGTTCGGAATATTTTTGTGAGGACCGGTGTAGAATTAGTCTTGAATTGGCGAAAGTTAGTTTTTGGTGATTTTCGGTCGGCAGTGGAAAATAGGCTTTCGGGGTCGGAATGGAATTCTGAAAGTTAGAACAGGTTCGTAATATCATTTTGGATATGTCTGCAAAATTTCAAGTCAATCGGAGTTGTTTTGGATAGTTTCGGCATCGTTGGTGGATTTTAAAATTTTCAAAGTCCTTAGGCTTGAATCCGATGTGATTTTAGTGTTTTGATGTTATTTTTGATGTTTTAAGAGTGCAACTAAGTTGAATTATTATTTATGACGTGTTGGTAAAATTGGTTGGGGTCCCGATGGGCTCGGGATTGATATCAGGTGGTTAACGGGCATTTTTTGCCTTAGGAATCTGCTGAAAAATCTGGTGTTCTGTTGCTGGTGTCCTTGTACGCGATCGCAGGGATACATTCGCGATCACGTAGGCTTGTTGGTGTCAAGGGTGAAATTGTTATTCGCGATCGCAAGTTCAGGGATGCGATCACGTAGAGTGGTGAGGTGGTGCATCGCGATCGCGGGTCCAGAGTCGCGATCGCATAGAAGAATCTGGAGTGGCAGCGAGGCATTGGAAATTACTCTATGCGATCGCATAGAGCTGGTCGCGGTCGCATAGGTTAGGAGGTTTAAGCATCGCGATTGCAGAGGATATGTCGCGATCGCAGTGAATAAAATCGGGGGTCAGTGAGTGTTGATACCCAATTTTTTCTCAAATTATTTTTAATTTTCATATATACCTTCAAAATCATGCTTTCATAGCAATTGGTATTTTTCTATAATTTTCTCATATTTTTGTTAATTTATCCAGTATTTTATTTCTAGTAATCAATTACAAAATTACATTACAAATGATTTCAAAAATATTTCTTGACTTAATGTATTATTTTTTGGTCCTATTAAGACAAAATTATTTCGCAATTAGCCAAATTGGCACTCTTTGGCTGTAGTTGCAATAACTTTGCAATTATAGCCTAATAATGTATTTTATGCTATTTTTATCCAGTAATTAGTCATTTATATTTTTAAAATATTAATTAATCATTTTAATTTAATTTACTAAGCATCAATTTCATCTTTACAATTATCAGCTATTTTATAAATTATTTTAATTAATTTTAGTTGGGTATTTAACAATTAGCCCTTTTTATTTAAATTCTAGCCTAAATTAATCTTGGTCCCTAACCGTATTAAACTAGCCCAGACCCCCCAAGCCCAATACAATATCCTACTCGGCCCAACCCCAAACCAATCTGAGCCGTTGATCAAATTAGATCAACGTCCAAGATTTTTGTTACCATAATTAAACCTACCTAACCCCCCTGACCCCCTCTCATTCTCACTGTCTCTCATCTCTCTACTCTCTCTCTGTCTAGTCTCTTATAGAGACTTCCTGTCTCTTCATGTTCCGATGGATCTCTTCATCTTCTCCGGCCATCCCTTCGGCGGAGACCTTGAAACCTTCACTACACTCCTGCCTCATGTGGTTCCCTCACGCCGGTGTTTGCCATCTCTAAGGTCTTCAAGAGACCTAGGTTGAATCCTTTTACCTCCTGGACCTGTGCTCATCAACCTCCTGCTATCTTCGGCTACCTCCGGCTGTTCAAGCAAGGTTTATGACCTTTGGGGGTTAAACCAGCGACGTTTGAGGTTTTTCTTTATCTCTCTCGGTTCTCTTTGAAACCCTAAATGTTTAAAACTCTCCCGATTCTTTAGATCTATGATAGATCTGTATATGTTTTGAGCTATTTCGTTGTTTCCCTAAAAAACTCTCTGATTTTCTCTAAAACGAATCTTCGTTTTCAACTAGGATTTCATGACTTCGCTTTAAAATGATTTTCCTATGATGTTTTCAGCATTATCCTAGGGTCTTTACTATATTTTAGTAATTTATTTGATTTTTCCTCTCTTATCAGAATTATTACCTGACTTTGTCTTCAATATTGTTTGCATATGTATGAGCTTTATAATTCCATGATGTTTTACCCTATGTTGTTCTTTCCTTGATGTCCCATTTGTCTTGTTGTTTGACCTATAAGTTCATGAGAATCCTTGATTTCACATGCTTTTACTGTTAGTATTTCTGACCTCTTGCCTGTGATTTATTCGAATCATGTTAATTTCCTTTGATTGTTGTTACTCCTGTTCGAATCCCTGATTCTCTGTAGTTTTATTTTGTTAGGGTTCCTGATTTATTATTTTGAATCCCTGATTCCTTGTGATTTGAGACCTTACTGATTAATTTCTGACCTTAGTCAATTTTTTACCTTGTTACATGATTTATTTGCTGTTAATTGATTCCCATTCCCTTAATTAGAGTCTATGAACCTAGCCTCTATTGTATGCTTGTACTGATTTGAAATTGTTTCCCTATATGTCATATGCATGTCACATATGGGAACTTTCCTTCTTTGCTGTTTTGCATGCTAGTCGTTTGAACTCAATCCCTTCAATTAAGGGATACTTATACTGATTGTGTACTAATTGGTACTCAGTCCCTAATTACTGTTTTATTTTGATTTCCTGCCTTATTCACTACTGGTTTTCAAAAACTATATATACACACTACTCTTTCATTAACAAATAACGAACATAGACCTTGTTCTATTCTCTCTTACTCACACACACACAATCTACTATTCTTCTCTTGATTGTTTGCTATTGCTAGTCGGCTGGAAGCCAAGACTAGCTATTCTACTTGCCTCTTATTCTGTATTTGTTGTCTTCAACTGGTATGCTTCTAGTTTATATTTAAAGTTTCCAAAACAACATGTTTCTCTGGTTATTACGATGCATCTTGCTTCTGGTTTCCTTTTACTTATGGTTATGTTGTCCTACTTGCAACTAGTTTCACATATTATGTTGTTTGGTTCTGGGTATCTCCTCCCTTATAGCCTCAACATGCAATCCCTAAGATACTATAATTTCCTTGTATGTTACTTAACATGTGTTTCTTAAACCTATGTGTAATTATGTCCTACCCCTCCCAACACTCACTCTAATCTAATTCTGTGATTGGTTTTCAACCATGATTGATCCCATACTCTAGGTATCTCTGACTGTATGACCATGTATAACTAGTATTCCTAAGTTGGTGTCCCACTACCTGTAACCAATTGCAAGGCTTCTGCCTAGTTTGTGTTCATCATGTTTTGTGCTCTATGTGTCCCCAATTCCCATTGTCCCTGAGTGAAATCTATGTTTGAATGTGCTGAACCTGTGCGAGTTGTTTTCCGCTTTTCCAAAGATGTTTACATTATATTCAAGTTGTTTCATTACTGATCAAAACCTTTTCAGAAAACTTCTTTATTGACTGAATCAATCCAGTACTATTTTATGTCAAAACCTTTTCAAATCTATCTCCTGCACTTCACTTGATTCCTAGACCTTTAAGTTCTGCCCCTTAGTGTGAGCACCGCTTTGGGACCTTGAGTTCCCTCTGAACTCTGACACACTGAGGCTGGTATTTCGACACTGCACACGTTTAACTCCTGGTTACTAAGTCTGGGTGTGAGCATTGCCCGGGTGCCCTTGAGGTCCTTAGGGAACTTTGACACACCCGGACTGTGAAAAGGCTATGAATACCATATGGCATAAGGTTTGGAGGATTTGGGCCTGAGTAAATGCTCCCTATAGAATAACTTCTTATTTTCTACTTTGTTTATGTAATTCATAATTCCTGGCTTGTAACAATCTGTAAACAACTCATGGGGGCTGGATAGTGAAAAAGGAGGGGTAACTACGCATGCTTAGTTATTACAAGGGTAGAAACCATGTTTTAAGCTTTATTTCTTATCTGCGCAATAGAAATCAGGTGTAGGTTCACATCCATGCATTAAAAATCCTGCTCTTTAGGTCCCATGTACACTGTTTTAGCATCTTGTTTCAGTACTGTCATTCATCACTTAGAAAAATCTATGATAGGGTAAATAACGTTAATAATTGGTATCTTCTTCAATCATGTTTCATATTGCTATGCACACTTAGAAATCCTGTCCCTAGGATAACTCTAACAAGGTGTACTCTTGCTATTCCTGAAACGGTGTATAATGTTGTGATTCTATGTGCATTTAGAAATCCTGTTTAGGTTATTATGCATCATGATGCATTAGACATCATGCTATAGGATCGTACTCATTTAACTGCAATTAGTCTAAATACAGATATCTAAAACAGTCCCCCTATTCTAAACAACTGGTAATTAGTCTTTGCACATCTTCAACACCTAGAATTGCATGTTATTAGCTATAAACAACCTAGAGTCGTTAACAAATATGAATAACTGTTGTTATTAGCTATAAAAAACCTACACCTAGGCAGGCCTTAGGTAATCAACTTACAAAAAATAAAACAAGAACTGTCCTTTGTGATTAGTGTTC
>MDKI01016255.1:0-10986 GCA_005239505.1 Nicotiana paniculata
CAATAAATGAAGAATGAGAAATGAATAAATATCAACCAATCATTATATATATATATATATATAAAATTCAATGGTAACCACCCATTAACATTACATCCATTTAGGGTCCACAACCTTAGTATTTAAACTAGCCACTCATACTAAAATACAAAAATACAACAATATTTAAAGTTATAATGCTTACAAAAGTGCAATAATCTTTCTTCTAAAGCTTCCAAAAGATGAATATTCAATGCCTATTGTTGTAGTCTCTTTTTCGACAAGATGACCCACAAAAAACCTTAATAAATCTATTTATAGTGGGCTAAAAGTCGGAGCCAAAATTGAACAAAATTGCCCATGCAGATAGCTTTTGCAACCGTATATCCATAGAAGATCATGTATGTGGTCCGCATAACCTCCCTTCACGGCGCAGACTTGTAAATTACCAGTTCCAGGCTTCCACCGCATATCAGTTATGCAGCCCGCATATCTGTTATGCGACCGCATTATCCCATCGCAATCGTGTTGAGAAGCTTCTTATACGGTCATTATGCGGTTCGCAAAAGTGTTATGCGACTGCATATTCTTCTCTTGGTTTGGCCAACATGTCTACTTCAGTTTGCGATTGACCTTTGATTTATGCGGTCCGCATGTGATTTATGCGGTCGTATATCTGCAACATTTTCATCCTTTTGTGACTTTTTAACTTCTTTTCCATGTTTTTGGGTCTTCAAGCTTATGCACCACAAAACAATCAAACTTAGTAAGGATTAATGAAAAAATGTATTAAAAAGGAGCTAAAATCTAAGTAAGTGGTATTAAATGTGCCGAAATTCTACGGCACATCAACACCCCCAACTTAAACTTTTGCTTGTCCTCAAGAAACTAGCACAAAGATTATCCTATCCTAAACTCTTACCGAAGTCATGAAACAGTAGTGACCGTAGATGGTTTTGACTGTCAGTTAACAAGCATGTAACTTCACTTATTTACCCTTCCTGGAAGACCATTATCACTTAACAAAGCGGCTAATCAACTTGTGAACTTTGAGCCTCGACCAAATTGACAAAATGTTACTCTCATCTAAGTGCACTTGCATTCTACTTCAAGAACCTAACTTCTGTTAAACCTTGCAGTTCATGCGCGCTCACAACAAAGAAAATCCCCAAGTCACACATATTTACAGGGGATGCAATCAAACACTCTTTCACTCGGAATGAAAGCTACATCCTACAAGTATCAGTCCATAGGCTTGCCTTATTTTAACTTGTTTCTATCTCAGGAATGATTGGTTGTAGACCACCTAGGACTTTTCACAGGTTGTAATGTAGGCTTCAGGACGGGTTAGGTGAATATCTAGGAACATAGTGGCTATACCCTCCTTGAACTCTACATAATCTTTGCTTCTTTACTACATAGCATTTATTTACATCGAGTTACCAACATTGAACTACCTCAAAGTGTTTCTTCAATTTCTACAAGACTCCTTTTTTCTTTTCTTTCTCTTTTTTTTTTTTAAATTTTTATAAAGCTATTTCTTTTCGAAGCTTGAGTTTCTCAATATGTATACAACTTTGAGGAAACAATTTTGAGTTGCACACAGTGCCAACCTTTCCAACTTCCACTTTGTACCATCACCCCCAACTTAGGATTTTAGCCACATTCTTACTCGTTAAAGGAGGGTTAGGTTCAAAAGAAGGGATTATTTCAAAATGGGATAAAGGTTTGTAGTATGGTAACCAAAGAAAAGGCTAAAGGCTCAACGGTGGTAACTAGGGTAATTTATTTACCGGGAAGGTCAATTTTTGGTCAAAATTAGCTAGTAGTCACAAAGATAGACTAAGATCATCTCAACATTCAATCATTAGCCTGATATTTACACAAAGAGACCTACCGAGAAAGTTCTAGACATCACAAGTTAAGCAAGCACATTATTTACGCAAATCCTCACTCACTCACGACACATTAATTGTTTGACTCAACATAGTTTCAGCCCTCAAGTGAACACAAGGAAACTCAAAGCTTTCATCATATGATATGTAGGATTCTGAGTAAACATAAAGTCAAAGAGAGAGCCTCAAGTTCACAAAAATGAGTAACCATAATTTTTTTTATGTACCAACGAAGGAAGGGTACAATTCATTCACAAACTTTCCTCACATGCTTGAAACTATACAATCGCACCAAACAAGTCAAAACGTTCCATGGTTCTACTATTACACCCTTGGAAAAGAACCCGACGAAGAAAAACCAAGGGGAATTCATTACTAGCTACTAATCTATACTAAAAAGAGTTATGCATAATTTTTCATACAACTATTTACAAAAAATATCGACCCCACCCCCAACTTAAGAGCATTCATTGACCCTAGTGCATAAAAATTAAAAAAAACAGAGTTTAGGGGCTTCCTGAGGCGCACTAAGCGCTTAGAAGGTCTGAAGCATGCTGGGTAGTTGTGGGGTCATCTGCTGGTACTGAAGCTACAGCTCGTGGAGCTTCAGACTGAGTGGTGGCCTCCATGGCTAGATCAAGATGCTCTAGCTGCTGTGAGGATGGAGCAGGAAGCTTCACCTGCCTTGAAGATGGATCTGGGGCCTGGGAGCTGCTAGCTGCTAGCCTCGCCTGGTGATGGGTGAGTGTTCGATGGAAGTGCCTTGTTGACCATATCTGCTAGAGAATGTGCAATTGCTGTCTGCAAATCTGCTTCCTCTTCATCCTGTGCAACCGTAGGAACAACAACTTGCTTACCCTTGTCCTGATGACCCTCAGTGTCCTCTACCGGTGCATCCTCATCTGTCTCCTCATCTTCTGAATCCCCTTCATCGGACTCCTCAGTATCTCCGGATCCCTCCTCAGAAAGAGCGTCAATGTGTACAAGAGGGTCTTGACTATGTGCCTCTGGAGCTGCCATCAGGTTTGTGAAATCAAAATCCATCCCTGGAATGGACGTGCCAGCTGTCTGCTCACCCTCCTTTCGGAGGAATGGTGTCAAGTCAAACTCCAAACTCTGCATTTTCTGCAGCTCATCTTTCAATTCATCAACATCCTTACGGAGCTGAGGCGTACCTCCAACCTCACCCCGTTCAACCTTCTCAAGACGCACTTCAAAGTGCTTTAGGCGATCCTCATAAGTTTTATGTTGCTGTTGAAGAATACTCAACTGAGGAGTGGACAGGGAGTAATGCTTTCCAAATGAGGTTTGGGATTTCCTTTATCAGCCGGTCCACCTTAGCATTGGCGTGCTGAGCTAGTAGACCCAGCTTGGAAAGAGCTGGTAATGGGACCTGGGGTTGTGCAGTGGTGTGTTGTGGAGTAGCTGTGGAGGTAGCTGGGGCTTGAGAAGTGTCAGGCATTTAGGCCTCTGAAGCTACTGAGTTTGCTGGAGAAAGGACTTTAGTTTCTGTTTGAGTCACAATTTTCTTTGCTACTGCATTACTGATGCGCATGATGTCAATGTCCTTGAGAGATTTTTCCGATTTGTCATGCTTTGGCATCGGAGGCACATTCACAGCTTTGCAGAGAGTTGTGATCAAGCATGGGAAAGGAAGTGATGTGTGTTTCTGGTTTGCTCGGATTCCCAGTTCCCGGAATATGATCTCCCGCACATCAATCTTTATGCCTGTCATGATGCACGCAATGAGGAGTGCCTTCTCAATGTTGATGTCAATTTCATTTCGAGACGGCATTAGATGGGATGCGATAAAGCTAAGCCAATAACGACCCTCCCGTGTGAGATCCTCCTTGTAGATTTTGTGTTTAGGGTCAATCCAGGCGGGTGTCCCCTTTGCTATGACAGAAGCAATCCATGCACGCTCGTTGTTCTTGTTAGCTACCTTAGCCTCATATTCAGTTGCGTTGGACCTCCAATCCTCAACGTATAGATCATTTATGGTTCCCTTATGACATAACACTTGAACCCCTCGAACTAAAACTGATTCTGCAAAGACCCTGTTTCTTTTCTGCTCAGAATTCCTTGATGCACCATACAAAGCATAGAATTCCCTCACAAGCGTCTCATTGTATTCATTGGGGACCTCAGTGAAGAATTCCCATTTCCTCTGCTTGATAGACTCAACTGTTTCTCCTCGAGAATGTTTCGCTTTGATAACCCTTCTTTATATAGAATCATGGAGCTTGTGAATCTAAACCTGAGATTAAGATCCTCCCCCTTCTTCCTTCGTGCCTCAGCCTTTAAGTCAACTGATGGAAAGATATCAGTTTGTTCCCCCTCCTCGTCAAACTGGGAGGAGTGCTCAGCAGTGGTGCGGGTGGTTTCCGGTCGTGGACGTTCGGCCTGTTGTGTTTGTTGGCTCAAAGTAGCTATTTTCTGTCTGTGAGCGGGTGGGGATCGCGTTGCAATAGCTTTTATTGGTGCCATTTCTGCAATGAAACATTTGTGAGTGGTGGGCGTAGCATAAAATGCATACACAAGAACTTTAACAGAGGAAAACAGGTTATGCGATGGGTTATACAGTCGCAGAACCACTATGCGGACGCAAACTCATCGCATATTTACACACCCCATGTTAAAAAAATTTATGCGATCACAAAACCCATCGTAAAACAGGTTTTTCGATCCGCAGACTGGCCGCATAATAGTCCTCAAGAACCCAATCACCTGACCGTGTTTGCGGTGGCTATGCGGTCCGCAGAACACTTCTGTGGTTGAATAAGCCTTCACATTTTTGCATTTCAACTAGGTCACCTAGGGTTTCATTTTGCAATGACTCTGCAGACCGCAAACCACTTATGCGGGCCAAAAAGTCATCTTTTTCAGAGAGCAAGCCCCCCCTCCCCCGAACAATTTCTATCATCCTAAGGCACAATTTACCCACCAATCACCCTCACAAGATCCTACCACACACATTTGGGAACTAAACACGAGATAAGAAGCTCAAAATAATGGACATTATACAATGAATCCACAAGAAGGAAGGGGAAAAGTCACATACCAGATATCGAAGCAAGACTAAGATGAAATTTGAGTTATGAGCCTTAGTGCCGATCCTTGATATGCGATTGTTTTGTGCATGATGACATGTTTTTGGGTTTTTCTTTCGTTTATTTTGTTTTTGTGTTTTTGATTTTGTAAGAGTTGTTAAGTGTTCGTGTGCAAGTGAGATTGACGGTGTGAGAAGGGTTGGGGATATTACCTGGACATTTCGCGATGGGCAAGTGGCCGTATAACACGTTATGCGTGATTTTAGAACTGGTTTATTACCTCCATCATGAGATGCACTCTGCGGTCACATAATTGATATGCAGACCGCATAACTTGAATTCTCACCATATATTTGCAGACCCAGTGTACTAAATTCTCGGATCGTGTCTGTGACCACTATGCGGTTCGCAGAGTCATTATGCGATCGCATAGTTGCCGCAAACCCCCCTGATTCACTTTTATTCACTTGCCTCAGCCCTTGCCCCCTTTTTATGGTATTTTAGGGCTACCTGCAATCTAATACACACGTCAACCTGTACAACACTAACAACTAAATCTACAGAAATGGAAAACTAAAAAAAATGTTACCACAAATGTGTTGCCTCCCAAGAAGCGCTTGATTTAACGTCGCGGCACGACGATGTTGGTCCCTTTTAGGCTACTCATTGGTGGGGGATGGACCATCCTTGAGAGAAAATTGCTCTACCAAGTGCTTGTCTCCTGTTGTGCCCAGGTAATGCTTAACCCGTTGGCCATTTACTTTGAAAGTTCAAAGTCCTTCCTTCGATTCTAATTCAATAGCTCCGAAAGGGGACACATTCACAACTTTGAACGGGCTAGACCATTTGGATTTGAGTTTGCCAGGAAATAACTTGAGTCTCGAGTTGAAGAGCAAGACCAAATCACCAGATTTGAACTCCCGCTTCAGGATCTTCTTGTCATGAACAAACTTTATTCTTTCTTTATACATGGCTGCACTCTCATAGGCATGGAAACGAAATTCTTCCATCTCGTTGAGTTGTGTCATTATCATATTAGCAGCCTCAGTCCAGTCAAGGTTAAACTTTTTCAAAGCCCACATGGCTTTGTGTTCAAGATCCACGGGCAAATGACACGCCTTACCAAAGACTAACCGGTACGGTGAAGTGCCAATATGAGTCTTGAATGCTGTGCGATATGCCCACAATGCATCATCTAGCTTCCTTGACCAGTCGGTCCTGTTTGCATTGACAATTTTGGCTAGAATGTTCTTAATCTCCCTATTGGAAACTTCGACTTGACCACTCGACTGAGGATGATAAGGTGTGGCCACCTTGTTCTTGACGCCATACTTCTCGAGTAGCCCGGTGAAAGCCTTGTTGCAGAAATGAGATCCACTATCGCTAAGGATGACCCTGGGAGTACCAAACCATGTGAATTTGTTTTTCCTTAAAAATACGGTTACACTCCTCGCCTCATTGTTGGGCAAGGCGATTGCCTCGAACCACTTAGATACATAGTCCACTGCCACTAGGATATATTTCATGCCATAAGAACTCACAAAGGGACCCATGAAATCGATCCCCCACACATCGAAGATTTCAACCTCTATTACAAAATTCATAGGCATCTCATGCCTTTTAGAAATTTATCCTTGCCTTTGACATTGATCACAAGCTTTGACCATTTGATTAGCGTCATGGTAGATCGATGGCCAATAGTAGCCACATTCCATCACCTTTGTCGTTGTCTGATTTCCTCCGTGATGAACCCCCATCGGTGAGTCATGGCATGCCTTGAGAATTGGCATAACTTCATCTTCCGGAACACACCGCCGAATGATGTTGTCGGTGAAAATACGAAACAAGAAGGGATCCTCCCAATAGTATTGCGTACACTCTCGCAAGAACTTTTTCTTTTGATATGTTCCAATCCATCGGGAATAAGGTCGCTAACCAAGTAGTTAGCAATATCGACATAGAAAGGAGAGGATGTGTCAGACAATGCCAATATGTGCTCATCTGGAAAAGCATCATTGATTTCAAAGCTCTCCTTTGGACTTCCTTCTTCTTCAAGCCTAGACAGGTGATCCACAACTTGATTTTCTGTTCCTTTTCGATTCTTGACCTCAAAGTCGAATTCTTGCAATAAAAGGACCCACCGAATCAATCTTGGCTTGGCATCCTTAGTCTCCATAAGATAGCGAAGATCAGCATGATCAATGTAGACTATCACCTTGGATCCCAAAAAATAGACCCGAAATTTCTCAAAGGCATAGACAATGACAAGAAGTTCCTGCTCAGTCACAATATAATTCATTTGAGCACCATTGAGTGTCTTGCTTGCATAGTAAATAGGATGAAGGACTTTTTTATGCCGGTGACCAAGCACCGCCCCAATAGCTACACCACTGGCGCGCACATGAGTTCAAATGGAAGGGACCAATCCGGTGTGACAATAATAGGTTCCGTGGTGAGCTTCTCTTTCAATTCCTCAAATGCCTTGAGACACTTCTCATCAAATACAAACTTGTCATCTTTTTCAAGGACCTTGCACATGGGATTTGCAATTTTGAAGAAGTCCTAGATAAAATGCCTATAGAAGCCGGCGTGCCCCAAAAAACTTCAGAAAATTTTCACTGAAGTTGGTGGAGGAAGCTTGGAAATGATTTCAATCTTGGCTCGCTCAACCTCTATGCCTTGTTTAGAAATTTTGTGGCCCAAGATAACGCCCTCATTCACTCATTCACCATGAAGTGGCACTTCTCCAATTTTAGCACAAGGTTTGTCTCCTCACACCATTTGAGAACTTGTCTAAGGTTGTCAAGACACTGCTCAAAGGAATCACCCACTACCGAGAAGTCATACACAAACACTTCTAGGAAATCTTCCACCATATCCTAGAAAATAGACATCATGCACCGTTGGAAGGTAGCCGGAGCGTTTGCATAGCCCAAATGGCTCCAGCTAAAGGCAAAGGTCCCATATGGGCATGTGAAAGTTGTGTTCTCTTGATATTCCAATGCTATGTTGATTTGGTTATAGCTGAAGTATCCATCCATGAAGCAATAGAATGACATTTCTGCTAGTCGATCAGGCATTTGATCAATAAAAGGAATAGGGAAATGGTCTTTGCAAGTGGCACTGTTAAGCTTCCGGTAGTCTATGCACACTCTCCATCTGGTTACAGTTCTTGTTGGGATGAGCTCGTTTTTCTCATTATGGATCACAGTCATGCCTCCCTTCTTCTTCCATCTTCATCTCACTTGCATCCTCTACCTCATCAACAATATCAATGACTGAGATTCCTTCATATGCATGTGAAAACTTCATACCCTTACTTGCTTGAAAGGTAACCTCTTCATCATTAACTCGAAACTTGATTTCATTTCGTTCCGAATCCACAAGTGATCTTCCGGTAGCAAGGAATGGCCTCCCCAATATGATAGGAAATTCTTTATCAATGGCACATTCAAGGATCACAAAGTCAGCCGGAAGGAGGAATTTTCCCACTTTCACTAGGACATCATCAACAATTCCCACTGGTCTTTTGATTGAACGATCGGTCATTTGCAGTCTCATGCTTGTAGGTCTCGACAAGCTTAACCCCGCTTGCTTGTAGATAGCAAGAGCATCGAGTTAATTCTAGCCCCACTGTCACAAAGCGCCTTTGCAAAATCTTGCAAACCAATAGTACATGGGATGGTGAATGCGCCCGGGTCTTCTTTCTTTTCGATGGTTGTTGTTTAAATAATGGAACTAACCCGGTGAGTCACACTCACCAATTCATTATTTGTGGATATTTTCTTAGTTATCAAGTCCTTTAAATATTTAGCAAATCCCGACATCTCTTGAAAGGCTTCCAAGAATGGAATGTTCACCGACAATTGCTTTAGAATGCCATAAAACTTTTCGAACTTGCTATCATCCACCCTCCTAACAAGTCTTTGAGGAAACGGAGGGGTAGGTCGAGGAATTGGTGCTAGAGTTTTTGGAGCCTCTTTCACCTTTTCCTTTACCTCATCATGGTGCTTTTCTTGGACTTTCACTTCTTTGGGGAGATTTTGAACTTCAATAACCATTGGCACTTCAACTTTGACTCAACCTCTTGCTCACAATCATCTACTCCAACCATTTGTTCATTTTCTCCTTGAAGTACCTTCCCGCTTCGCGTGGTGATTGCCATGCAATGAGAAGTTGGACCATTCCCGTTACTTTTAGGGTTGACAATTGTGTCACTTGGGAGTGTTCCCTTTAGCTTTGGATTTTGTTCTCTTGACAAATCTCGCATTTGCAATTCAAGCTTTTGTATAGAAGCGGTGTGTGACCCCACAAGTTCGGCCATGATTTTCATTGTAGTGTCGCCTCTTTCTTGATTTTGTAATATATTTTCAAGCATGACCTCCAACTTAAACTCACTTGAAGAACCTTCCTTATAATGCGAGGAGTTAGAATATTGCCCCTTTGGTGGAACATAGGGGTTTGAACTCCGGTTGGCATAGTTGTTGTTGTTGTTGCTCCAAGTTCCTTGACTTGACCCACCTTGATCATTGCGCCAATTTTGATGGCCTTGCCCTTGAAGGTTTGGCCTCCATTGATTTTGTTGGCGATAACCACCTTGATAATTATGGACATAGTTCGCTTCCTCGCATTCTTGATTCACCATGGGTTGCATGTCTTCCACAACATTTACTTTCTTTGTATGACTTTCCGTAAACATCTTGGTTAACACATTAATATATTTGGCAAGCCCAACAATCAATTGTTTTCTCTCTTGGTTGTATTTAATCATGTTGGTTAGAGAGGGAGTACTGTATGCAATTCCACCAGTGGTATCTTCAGAGTGCCAGTCTTTGTTGTGCTCAACCATTTTGTCTAGAATCTGTCCTTGGGAATGTTTTGTCCATGAAAGATCCATCTTCCACATTTTTAGCTATGGATTGGTTCAGTGGATCCAAACCCATGTAAAATTTCTCCATTAAAATTGTATCCGAAAAATCATGATTCGGTGACCTCACTAATTATAGCTTGAAACGGTCTCACGCCTCATGTAAGTGTTCTCTTGGTAGTTGTTTGAAGAAGAAGATTTTATATCTGAGTTCGGATTTCTTGCTCTGTGGGAACCATTTGGCTAATAAAGCACGGACGAGTTCAGGGCAAGAGTGTATAGAATGAGGAGGTAGATTTTGAATCCATTTTCTCGCCTCTCCAGCTAATGAGTATTTGAATACCCGCAGTCTCAGGGCATCATCTGTCACATTGTTCTGTTTATGCGTTGCACACACACCCAAGTAATTTCTAAGGTGTTGCGTTGGATCGTCATCTGTAGAGTTTCTGAATTATCCTTATGCCTTGAGCATTAGGATTAGACCATGCTCTACCTTGAAGGTAGAAGTGTCAACTCGCGGAGGGACAATGGCATTGGTGTCCTCAATAAATTCCTCAATTTCCGCAAAGGTATCCTCTTCTTCCTCATAATCGGCCATGCTTACCTAGCACACCAAGAAAAGCAAGCAAGTGTGATGGAATATAAAAAGATGTAAAGTAAAGTGCACACTAATTAGTAATTTCAAAACCGTATTCACCGGTAACGGTGCCAAAATTTGATACGCTCAAATTACACCTTAATAAATATTGTAAAGCAGTCGATGTCAAATATAATAACCCAACTAGGTTGGGGTCGAATCCCACAGGGAATAGGTGTGAAAAGATTACTTGAGTAGTGTGAAACTTAACTTAAATCGTAATTCTATTCTGTTAGATAAAAAAAGTGTTGTAATTGAGTGAAATGAAGTCAAGTATAATTTTGTAAGATTGTAATTAATGCAATTAACGAAACCAAGGTTGTGTCCCCTTCAATGAAATGTAATGCTATCGGTGTTAATATGCTATATTTCTAATAGAAGGTCTTTTGATATGCAAATGATTTCTAAATAACTACCTAATATTTTCTAATAGTTGGGTAGTATTTTCTCTTTATGATTTTTCCAAATATAAAAGAGTTGTAATTAAGAACAATCAATTTATGTCAAATAGAACCCACTTATTCCTAAGCGATTCTATTAAACAAGGTTTAAAGCCTT
>ML356453.1:0-44588 GCA_005239505.1 Nicotiana paniculata
AACTAATTAATTTAGCGAGATTTTGTAGGATTATACGATAGATAAAAATCACGTGCTCACAATGACAGTCTATTTAATATATTTTTTGTATAGTCTATTGATTTTGTATATTTTTTGTATAGTGAGAGTCTATTGTATATAAATTGTATAGTGACAATCTATTTTATATATTTTTTGTATAGTGACAGTCTAATTTGTATATATTTTGTTCAATGACATTCTATTTTTTATAGTGACAGTCTATTGTATATAAATTGTACAGTGACAGTTATTTTATATATTTTTGTATAGTGACAATCTATTTAGTATATTTTTTGTATAGGGAGAGTCTATTTTACATATGTTTTATATTAATCTTACTGTGACATATAATCTATCACAATTCTTCTTGTTATATAGTTCTATGATCCTCATTCTTTTGAGAATTCGAAGTCTATTGTTACAAATAAGCACTTAAGTAATGTACAATTGAATGGAATGAGCTTTCAAGCTTGAAGCTTTTGAGGCGTTCTAGTTTTTGTCAATTTTTTGGTCCCACGCTTATACAAAACGAAGAAGAGAAATAAATAAAAGAGGGTATAAAACATTAGCATATTCCAAATGTTTGCCTACCTTTGGCAGGGGGTAAGTCTAAACGCGGCCCCAAACACCTTGCAACTACAAGACACCAGCTCATTTTCAGAATAGGTTCTCTTTATTTGAACCTTATGCCTTCTGATTCGATATTTACAAATGAAATTTTAAATTGTAACTTCAAATAGAGATAGTAATTGAAGTAAATAAGTGGATTTGTTAGGTTGTAATTCGATTGATGAACAACCTATAAGAAGAGCTTTCGGTTCACGTTGTGCACGTGCCGGCGTCGGTGCCGGAGAAAGTAATTAAGAAAGCAAATTGCAACGGAGCCTGGAAAGTGAAAGAACATTGAAGAAGATCAAACTTGAATAAAAGCCTTTAGACTGTTTTGGATTTGGATCTGAACCGCTGCAAACGAATGATCCGAGTGATGTTGAAATATGAACGAGCTTCTCGTGTTTGGTAATTATTGTGGATTTGTCCTTATAATTGTTTTTAGGCTATTGACTTGTATGGGTCAATTTGTGGCTGCCCGATGATATATGTTTCGCCCGATGGACTATAAATAAATTTTGCACATAAATCTAAAGGCCTTACAATATGGTTTTACTTTAGGCCACGAGATCCATTGAACCGTCCCAGAGTGAACTAAGAACTGCTTTGATGTTGGATGCTATTGCTTTACTATAACATTATGGAAAATCTGAGAATCATGTCTTTCCTTAGTTGAGAGAGGTAGTGGGCTCTCGATATGCATGCATATCCCGTAGAATCGGTCGTATTCACCACATCACGAATAACAGAAATCAAATCAATCAAGTAAAAGCTCATAAAACCACATCGTGCGGAAAAGTGTTTTTTTTAACCGACAAGAATGGAACAAAGTTTCAGGACTAAAGTATTAACATTATTACATAGTAAAATAGTTTAAAGGCAGACATTTTTCTAGTCCTTGATTTCCTCATGAAAGCGTCTAGCAATAAATTATTGAGACTTCAATAGTTAACTTCGCAATCTGATTTTCGTCGAGGTTTTGTCATGTAAAGAAAAAATATAAGTGCACCTGGGAAAAAGAAAGTTCGATATTGGTAACTTTGGAAAACTCAAGGAATGTTCCCAGTTAAATGAAATATTACGTGGACATAATGAAAGTTGATAGCAAACCATGTAACCGATGAGACAAAGAGAAGTTCTTGACTGCACAATATATGGGTCTTTTGATAAACAAACTGAGTTAGAGTCTTATATCTACCTCAAAAACAAAGATGGATTTCAAGAATGCTCAAATTAAGACTTTTGAGAGACCCAGGATAATTCAGAAAAAAGACAAGCAACTGTTGATTGAATAGACATTTCCTAGCTTAATTGCACGAGCAAATTGATTCTAGAATATTCATCTTCATTGTAAATGATTGAGTAATCGATTTGTCTTTCCTTATCTAGTCTTAGGGCTCATTGTACAAGTACGTGCAAGTTGGTCCGGACACAATAGTTATTAAGAAAAAGATCTTGTAGATATTTTTATCAAATAATGAAGTTTAAAATTCCATATGTCAGTGATAAAATGGTCTATTGCACATATAAATGATACATGCTTTCACCCCAATCCGCCAAAACAAAAGAGGATTTCATGATGCATAACACAACAAAATCAACTACACATTGAACATCTTATTATTGAAGGAACCTTGGAGCAACGATAAAGTTGTCTCTGTGTGACCTATAGCCCACGGTTCGAACCGTGGAATTAGTCGTTGATGCTTGCATTGGAGTGGGCTGCCTACATCACACATCTTAGGGTGGGATCCTTCCCCGGACCCTGTGTGAATACGGGATGCTACGTGCACCGCACTGACCTTTATTGAACATCTTATTATTACCAAAATTCATCAAAGATGATGAGAGTTTGCAAAATTCATGCAAGTTTGCAAACCATAATGCATTAAATATTTGAATCTTCTAGATTTATTCATGTTATGAGCACTATTCACATGTTAATCCGTCTCTTAGTGTCATGTGACAGGAAATACTTACAAGGTAAGAATTTATAGGCAAATACTGTTGTATGATATTAATTGTTACCTATCACTACTGGCATTTTTAAACATGGTAAAAAATCAACAATCACTTAAATGTTATCTCAACAGAAATAATTAACAAACCACATATTTCTTGTTGAAAATGTAAACTTGATTTTTGGGTTTTTGGATTGGGCCACAATATTTTAAAAGTCCAATTATTAAGAATATTCTAGAAATTATCATATGAATAATGTTATTAATAGAATACTCTAGAATATTGTAGTANTCTCACATCAATTTAATCTTTCAATAGAAGTAGGTTTCAAGGGGTTAACTAACATTGCAAGGTTGAGATCAATAAGTTTCAAGGAAGACACAAACCTTTAGTGTTCTTCATCAGTATCCTGAACTACAGATCCTTCCCGACAGGTTGAACCTCTTTCTCATTAACCTCCCCCTCAAGATCTAGCACGTAGAGGATTTGGAGATCCTTCCCAAAAATAGACACGAGTCCCTTGCTGGCTAATGGCCTTTGGTAGGCAAGTCCTTTTCTTACAAAGTCCCTAAGGATCTCCATCTCCTCTTTTACCGTCACAACTAGATCCACCGTGTCATCTTTTGCATTCTGAATATATGCTTTGACACGGGATTTTGAAATGTTTTGTGATTTAGAAATCTCTTCTTTGATATTACTCCATAGTAGTGCTTGTCCCGCCACCAACGCGATGGTAGATATCTGAAAACACAAAAGATAATACATTAACCAGGCATTTGATAAAATAACTGAATATATACCAGCCATGAAACTAACCACCACTAGAGCAGTATTTTTGACGGCAGTGGTAGTTTTTTCAGCCACCACGTTGATAGCCACAGGATTCACTGGCTTCTTGTATCGCCAAGATTTAAATTCGGCGTCCTTTTCCGACACAAATTTGCCAAAGCGAATCATTAGTGGGTGATTCCTTCCTTCCTTCTCAAACTTCTTAACCCATTTAGCAAGGAGATGCTTCAACAGGGGTTATAAGGCATTTTGCTGGAAATTCCGCCAGAAGTTTGGTTGTTTACTGATGCTGGAACCCTAGCGGAGAAGCGCACAAGTTAAAATGATTTCCGCGAATTTTATATATCGAAATGAGATCTGATGGGCCCGGGTCAGATACCGACCACTATTTAACTATGACCAGCATTTGTATTGCAAAATAGTGCAAATGATTAGTTTCCGTTACTTTTGTTTGAGAGAACGCGGAAAGTGGACTTCACAATAGACTTTAGACATTATGTAGACTAGTATTCATACCCGCGCGTTGCGTGGAGAATAAAAAAATAAAAATGAAAGAAAATTTTACTTGAATAATGCCGGAGACACAAAGGAGCATAACAAAATCTGATATGTTATTCATTGATTTATTATATATGTTGGATCTTGCTGTTCTTCATATATTTACATACATACTCGACACATATTGTGTGTTCCAAACAAAGAGATAATCAAGACAGATAGCATACATAAGTTACTTAAAGCTTCTAGCCAATACAGTAAAGCAATTTTTTGGACTTTACGATTCTAAGATAAACCTTTGTCTATCTGCATGAAGAAACGAAAATATTAGTGAAATCAATTGCTTATAGAATTGATGTGATAGAATTTACTTTGACAACTCTAGGTCTTGCTTTTGACCGTCACGAAATTGATTTCTCTTGATACTGAAGATCAAGAAATGAAATAGAAGTGTGTTCGGCGTATGCCAATTGTAAGAACTTCAACAAATCGAAAAGGGTATCAGAAAAATCTAAAATCAATACTTTATTTTAACAGAAAGGAAATTAAAATACATACCAACTGTTTCTACCATATACCAACTCTGATGATGTACTATATGCCAATTTTCGTCTCCTCCTAAAGCTTTTGTGGTCCCATAACCAAGTTAACAGAACTGAGCACAATCCTAATAATTTTGATAGATTTTTCTAAATAATTGGCCAACAGAACCTACTTGATCTTGGACTTTCAATACGAAGGCCAGAAATTTGTTGATATTAAACTCAGTAGATCTCAAACTTAGTAAAAGCGAATGATATGGGCCTCTCCGTCCATATGTATAACCAAATTTCAGATCTGTCAGAGCTTAAATAAAAATTTCACAATGCACATAGAATTTAATCCAGTATTTTTCTTTCAAATTCTTATCTGACATCCATGATTGCTTTTCCGGAATTTGAATGATGTATAATTTCAAAAAAAAAAAAAAAACAATGCAAAAAAATAATTACAGAAAGGGGTCTAGCAAAGTCAATCACATGTAAACAATGTGTGGCATTTCCTTCTCCACTATTTGAAGAATGGATAACTTTAGGAAAAAAGCAATGCAGAAAAATAATTACATAAATTTATCTAGTCAAAGTCAATTACCTCTAAATAATGTGTGGCGTTAAATACTTAGAAAATGAAGCTCCTTCGCCAATATATCTTCAAAGCTATAGAATTAATTGAATAAGATTTCGTAAAGCAGCAAGTCAAGGAGCAATGAGTTGTACAATGTCAATCTGATTTCAATTGTAAAGCTTTTTATTTGTGGCACAATATTGTGGTTTGTTCAAGCAATTATAAAACAAAGCAAATTGGGTTATGCAAGCGGTAAAAATAATTATAATGCCTATTGAAAACCTAACACAATTAACAATATGGTCTAACTCAGTGAGGTTTTCTTGTGGCAACGGGAGTGCAAAATCATTATCGTCCAGTCTGAAAAAGTTAATTTCCGGGTGTACAGAAAATAAAATTTGATTTACTCTTAAAAAGGAATTGCCTGAAAAAGTTTTTTTAAGGAAAAGAAGAAAAAACTGAACAGATTTACAGAGAATTAGCCCAAAGGGAGAAATAGAAGAAGATCCAAAAAAGTTGGTACTATAAAACTCAACACATTAGAAGAATCCCATTGATCCTCCTTGAAAAAAATACTGCAAATCCCCAAGTGTGTGTATATATATTGATTTATTACTAATTGACATTTTTTTTTTGGATGAGTTTTTAGATTATAATAACTTAAATAAAAATTAATGAAAACTGTGGAAATTCATTTTTTAGAATTAGAGTAATTAATTTTTTTCAAAAACTTTTAAAGTTGAAAAACCTTTAAAAGTTACTTTTAAAGTTTCAAAAACTTTATGCGAGGAGGGGAATGGAGGAAGTGGGATTAGTTGGCAGTTTCTATTGTTTGAAAAAATTAAAAGTTATGAATTTTGAATTATGAAAAATACATGCCTTTTGCGTTTTCTTTAAATAAATTTAAAACTCCAACAAAGTTGGAGAATTATCCAAAAAAAATTTATATGTGTCAATTTAATATTATGCCACTTGTCATTATAACATTTCTTTATCTCTCCCATTATATATAAATAGATATTTTCTGAATGAATAAACTTTTTATTTTTAAAAAAGAAAACAAAATAACTATTAAGAAAAAAGAAATTTTGAATTGGCGGTTTTTTATTTTAAAATAATTTAAATCATCCAACTTGAAACTACTCTCCAATTTGAATGGACAATTATTTTTTAATTTTCGGTTTTATATTATAAATATTTTATAGATATCTAATTCAAAAATAATAACTAATTATTAACTAAATAACTAACTATTAACTTATTATGCCATGTGGCTTTTCTTATGATGCTACTTGGCTTAAGGAGAGGGCTTTATCCTCTCGTTTTAATAATATATAGATTTGTTTTTGGACAAATTTCACTTTTAGCTCGCGATAGAAATTATTTACATGATATAACTATAATGTAACGATTCGATCGTTCGTTTTGTGTTCTAGGACCTCGTGTCCCTAAATGAGACTTCTTGTAGTTTCTTCTACTCCTTAAAAGTCAAGTTTGACTTCGGTCAATATTTTTAGTAAACGACATCGGAATCGAGATTCAATGATTCCGGTAGGTTCGTATGATGATTTCGGACTTGGACGAATGTTCGGAACTTATTTTGGATGATTCGGTGATGTTTCGGCGCCTAATAGTGAAATAAGCTTTCCTTAAGTTCAAACTTGAGGTTTGGAACGTGTTTTTGTGTTATCGAAGTCCAAACGAAATTTCGAGACCGGGAATAGTTCTGTTATGTCATTTATGACTTGCTTGCAAAATTTGGTGTCATTCCGAGTAGTATAGGTAGGTTCGGCGTATTGAAAGTGAATTCAAGAACTTAAAGTTCTTAAGTTTGATCAAATAGGTTTTAGGGTATGATTTTAGATTTAGCTTTGTTTTGGACGTTACGAAGGCTTGAGCGAGTCTGTATTATGATTTAGGACTTGTTGGTATATTTGAACGGGGTCATGAGTGGGCCCGGATGCCATTCGGACATCGCGCGAGGCCAAAAATCAACCTTAAAGGACTACTGGTGCACTAGATCTGGTGCGACCGCACCTGCGGAGGCCAAGCCGCGGATGCGAGACAACTTCTGCGTTCCCATCCTCGCAGGTGCAACCCCTATGGGGAGTTACCCAGTTTTGCAGGTGCGGACCTTTTTCCGCAGAAGGGGAGTCGCAGGTGCAGACTCCGCTCTGCAGGTGCGACCACCGACCCCTTTTCATTTTTCGCAGGTGCGAGATTTTTCTCGCAGATGCGAGACCGCAGGTGCGGTCCTCGAGCCGCAGGTGCGAAAATCCTGTATGCAGTGAGGTTTGTTTAAAATACGGGACTTAGCCATTTTTGAATAATTTTTCTTCATCTTGGGAGATTCGAGAGCCGGTAAAAGAGGGATTTGGACCTATCAAGCGAAAGGTAAGTGATTCCAACTATAAATTAAGTTTAATACTTGAATTCGTAGGTAGATTAACACACTAAATTAGTAGAAATCATGAGATTAGAGTAAAACCTAGGTTTTTGATAAAAATGAGAAATTACCTAAGAATTAGTTATGAAATCATACAAAAACTATATAATATTGATCCTTAGGCTATGGGTGATTATTTCCCTTGAGAATTTCCGGAATCCGAGTATGTGTGCATGGGGTGTATTTTGGAATTTTATAATTTAGGTTGAAATAATCACTTAAATAGGGGAATATCATATTTTTGAGTATAGATTGATTTATTTATGCAATATTTGGCTAGTTTCGAGTCCTTGGGCGACGAATTTGGAGTTTCAGGCGCGTTCTTCACCCGGAAAGTAGGCTTGACACGAGGTAAGTCTCATTTCTAACCTTGTAAGAGAGAATTATCCCCATAGGTGGATATAATTAATTGCATATCTTTATTTGTGGGGGCTACGCACGCAAGCACGAAGTGACGAGAGTCCGTACGTAACTGCTATTATGTCATATCGAGGAGTGTAGGAATCACAAGCATGCTTTATGTACTGTATCTATAATCTTAAGATGTTAATCTAAGTTGCCTAATGTGCTTGCATTATTAAGTGAATATCTAGTGATAAAGAATGGGAAAAAAAAATTATAGGAAAAGAAGTTTTCTACACGTGGCAGCGCTTATTATGATTGCTTGTTTTCTTTGTTTTTCTTTGCTTTTCCAGATTTCGGGTTATCATATTTGACCAATCAAACATTGGGAAGAGCTCTCTCTCTCTCTCTACTTACCAGTTCGGTGTGGTCTCTTGTCTTTGTCGGTCGACCGACGCCTATTCTCCATTTCTCTCTTCTTTCCCAAGCTTTCTTTCTGCAGACTTAATCGAAAAGAGACAATTTGGGTACGTTAATATTTGTCTTTCTATTCCAGATCTTTCGAATTTTGTCATTTCACTGAGTCGACATTGAGCTATTTATGCGGATGTGCATATGTTTGAGCCGATTATAGATAATGCTTCTTCTATCTTTGTTGTTTAACCCTTTCCCCTGAATCTCTGGGGAAGCCATTGGAGTTTGTTCTGAAAATTTATAAGGCGTCTGTATTTTTGTATCCTCCCTCCCTCCCTCTAAATTCCTCGTAATTAATCTTCTTATGCTGTGATTCCCTTTATGTAACAATTTGAATCTCATTAGTTGAGAACAGAAATATAACTGATAATCATAGCAGAAGTAACAGATATCCCTGAAATTGTGATAAGGCATAAGTTATGTTGGTTTTTCTCAAATGGGGGAGCTCCAAATTACAGCTAAGCTTTTACATATTATAAACAAACCATAATAGAGTATTTGTTTTCCAGATTCTTCCTCCTTACTGTTTTAGGGTCAATTCGATGGAGCTTTTCTTAATGCACTTTGTATCACATTTTTTTTCTTCTTTTGCTGACAATTGTGACATTTCTTTTCTTATGTTTTCATATGATAAAACCTATGCTCTTTTCTTTGAGAACCTTTTCTGTCCTGTGCTCAATGTGGGAGTTGGGCTCCTGTGTATGGAGTGGCGGAGGATGGGGTTTGTTATATCACAAAGAACAAAAGAAAAGATATAATAGTAGGAGAGTCCATAGCATTGCAGATAAGCTCGCACTAAAATAGATGGAGTAGTAATCATTAACTTCAAAACAACTAGGTTTGACTTCCTCACATCACATATTTATATTGGATGTGCCTATCATTGAGGGTTTTCATCCCGATTACTGCTTCTGGTGATGGCCTTTTCTGAAATTCTCCGTTAGTTATAAATCACGTTCAAATTTCTAGATGGAGCAAGGATCTTTGAACCATGATTTTGATGGTACATGCCTATAAACTTAATGGAAAGACCAGAGTAGTGGCGGATGCAAGATTTTCACTAAGGGGATTCAAAAAAGAAAAAAGTCAAAAAATTAAAATAGAATTGTTGCTAGTGGAAATTGAATCAATGACTTCACATTGGTTTTGAACCCCCTTGACCACTAACCTATGCTTTTGGGCTATGTCAAGGGGATTCAAAATGTAATATATAGAGATAAAAAACAAATTTTGCCTTATATATACAATGTAATTTTTCGGCGAAGTGGATTCGGGTGAACCCCCTTCCGACCCTCTAAATCCTCCCTTGGATCAGGGCTATGTGTGATCATAGTTTAAATGAGGTTACAACTGGAAATAGCTTGAAAGAAATCCAACCCCACCCCCTATTGACTACGACCTAGAATAAACCGGGCTATCTACCGCTTTTAAACCTGTTTGCAGAGGCTCTTGCACGAATGTAAGCCCATGGGCTTCCACTTCGACACGCCTTTGCTCGTGATTGCTTAGAGCCCCTTTCCATCAATAGGTACTTCCAAGGCGTCGACCACACGCCCTAGCATAGCCTTTCCTGCAAGAACATCTATGACAGATCCAGTTTGCTTGACAGTTCTTAAATTTTGTTGTGTTATTATAGTTAATAAGTGATGAGTTCGATGAAATTGAGCAGAAATCAAGAGTCTTTCTTTCCTTTGTGATTGGATGGGCGATTTTGGTGTCCATGATAAAACCCGTAGTCTTTTTTGGCTAGCATTATGTCCTTCAGTATGAGGTCATTTAGCCTCAGTTTGTAAATTTTGTGCTCGAAAAAAACCAAGAGCATGCAAAATCACAATCACGGATTAAAATTCACGATTCATTCTGATTGAAATGTTCATTCTATAAATTGTAATTCGTCTGGAGGACTGAGTTGGTCTTTGAGTGAGTGAGTTTTGTCTTTTGCTTTCTGATTCAACTTAGGCATCGTAATAGAATTATTTTTGTGATACTATTTGACATTATGATTGTTTTACTGTTCAGAAAACCTTCACTGCTTTGATAAATTAGAACCAGAACAACCGCTGCTTTGATTGCTTCTCTCTCAGAGTGTGACTAAGCAATTGACAACTTAACCTTGCAAATTAAGGAGTGGTGCACAATGGGATATGCAAATGGCCTTCTATGTCCACAGGGGAAGCAGCCACTTCTCTCCTTTGGGATCATATCAGATGTCCAATATGCTGATATTCCTGATGGCTGCTCATTCCTTGGTGTTCCTAGGTATTATCGGCACAGTATTTGTGTGTTGCAGAGGGCAGTTCAGAAATGGAATCAAGAAAAGCCAAAATTTGTTCTTCATTTTGGTGACATTGTTGATGGGTTTTGTCCCAAAGACCAGTCAATGATTGCTGTGAAGAAAATTGTTGATGAATTTGATAAGTTCGATGGCCCTGTTTATCACATGATTGGCAATCACTGCCTTTACAATCTTCCTCGGGACAAGTTGCTTCCTCTGTTGAGAATTCCTGGCCATGATGGACGTGCCTATTTTGATTTTTCTCCAATTCCAGAATACAGATTTGTAATCTTAGATGGTTATGATATCAGTGCCATTGGTTGGCCAGAGGATCACCCTAATACTTTGAAGGCCTTAAAAGTTCTTCAGGAGAGAAACCCAAATTCAGACAAAAACAGTCCAAATGGACTTGTGGGATTAGAGAGAAGGTTTCTCAAGTTCAACGGAGGCGTGGGGAAAGACCAATTGGAATGGCTGGATCATGTCCTTCAGGAAGCTACGGAGTTGAATCAAAATGTAGTAGTGTGTTGCCATCTGCCTTTGGATCCTGGAGCTTCATCTTTTGCAGCGTTGTTGTGGAATTATGATGAAGTGATGGACATGATACATCGTTATAGCTGTGTGAAGGTCTGTCTCGGTGGACATGCCCATAAAGGTGGACAATCGGTTGACTCCCATGGTGTACATCATCGGGTCCTTGAAGCAGCTCTTGAGTGCCCTCCTGGAACTGATGCTTTTGGATACATTGATGCTTTCGATGATAGATTATCACTTTTTGGTAATGATAGAATGAAGAGCACTGAGATGGTTTTTGGTCACTAGACCTTACTTGCAACAGAAAAAAAGAAGCTACAAGTGTAAATTGTACCTACTTTTAGTGGTTATAAATATGATATCAACTATACGGTATGTTGAGAAAGCATAATTCCCAGGAAATGCAAGACGGGCATGGTTTTGATGTAAGTTATGTTGCTTACACCCAGATATTGCGTCTGCTCCGTGGATGAGGTACGTATTGGACTCTATTCTTGACTTCCAGGGTGTCTTGAAAATTCCTGTATGTCGATTTTGGTTTAGCCTGAATCCTTAAGAGTTCCAAAAGTTGCTTCTGTCCTGTAATAAACATGGTTGTACTCTGGATGAATTAGTAAAGTTAACCATGGATACATTAATCATGTGTTTCTACTCTCTTATCTGTACTTTTTGCTTCATACTGCTAGTTGCATTATTATGGTATATATATCTTAGATTATTGGCATTTGATAATTGTTTACCCTTAAAATCCGAGAACAATTAAATTTATAAGTGGTTTTAAGGATATGTGATTTCTTGGCACAAACTGAGACAATGTTAAATTGATATTAGAAATTGACTGTAAATAAAAATGGAGCAAACCAAATATGATACGCGGCTTTGGCCCTCGAGCTAGGTCGCCCTCGAACCAAATGAATGTGCTATTGAAGATATGAATTGAGCAACAGAGTATGAAAGCTTAAGAGAAAATGTAATGTATTGCTTTGTTCTGCGTGAACGTAATGATTACAAAATGATTAAAACCCCTTTACGTAGAAGAGGAATTCTACTTATGGTACAATTCTAAATACAGTAAGAAATTTCATGATTGGCTAATTAACCTGTTTTGACTTGATACGTGCCGAGATTTCCGCCGCGAACCTTGCTTGATTGCGGATGTCTTGGTTTTCCGTTATTCTACTCAGCAGGCTTCCCTCGATCTCGCTCGATCTCTATTCCACTTGATCTCGATCTCGGCTGATCTCGATCTCTATCCTGCTCGGTCTCGATCTCGACTGATCTCGATCTCTATCCCACTCGATCCCGATCTCGACTGATCTCGATCTCTATTCCACTCGGTCTCGATCTCGGCTGATCTTGATCTCGATTGGTCGCTGAATCACTAGCTTGGAAACCTGACCTCGTGTCATGGTCCGATATGACATGGGATCGAATCTTGGCCTACGACCCCGGTCTCGATTAACCATACAAAAAAAACAAGCCCGATTTTGACCGTATACAATAATGATGTTAGATATGTAAATGAAGGGGAAAATTTTCTCTGTTAATCTCATAGACATAGCTGATTACTAGTTTATGTTTCTGGAGTTGACCTCTCTTAACTGCTAGCATATACCTATGGGGACTGGTAATTAATCCAACCACCAGGAAAGAATACATAGCTCTCGAGCTAGTGGAGAGCTAATTAGTAAAAAAAATATTACTACTAATTAACTATCCCAAATATCCAGCGACAATCATATCTATGTCTGAAAGTTGTTGGGATATATACTATTAATTATGAGTTTGGTTTGGATATAGTATTTATTATAGAATAATTGTTTATTCAATTTTAATAAAGTTTTATATAGATCATATATTAGTCTGTGTCTTTTACTTATATAATAAATGATTTAGTGTATAGAGTTTAGTTCTTATAAGTATAAATTTTGAGTTCACAATTTAATGATGGAATTGGACAAACCATCAGGAATGATTGTAGCACAAGATTAAATATAATTATCTGAGAATGGTTTAATTCCAACTTCTTGTGCTAGTACATTTTGTATGTATTGAACGGACCAAGTAGAGATAAATATTTTATATTGACTTAATAAATTAAACTCTCTAGCCATTAAATGTACTTATACTCTTAATCTTGATATAATTATTATTAGCTCTATATATTATTATTGTTTTGATTTATTAAAAGGGGAGATTCTTTCGTGGGTCAATATGCCAAGTAAATTGGATAATAACAATGTACATTGGCGAAATAATAGTTAGTTGATGGAATCCATGTCTCGATTTAGAGATTGATGATACACCTTTATGAAAGCTTATAAGTTTCTATGTGTAAACCCGGCCGGTGAATTTTGTATCTGACACATGAAATAAGCTAAGAGAAAGTCTAAAGGAAATAATCAATAAATTAAATTGTCAGTAATTTAATTTAATTGATTTGTAACTGAATCTTAACGTGAGGAGTTAAATAAGATTTAATGGATGAATTTCGAAATTGAATAAGGAGTGCAATTACGAATTTTTAGTGGAATAATTCGTAATTAATTATGGTGGATATTAATTTTAAAAATTATAAATTAATTCCATAATTGAAAGCCTTGTTAATTAAATTTTGTGGTCCCTACTGTGGCTAAATAATAGGAAACAAAGAAATCCTTTTTTTGGTGGAAAAGAAAACCCAACAGGTTTTGGAAAAGGGTTTTAACCCTTAAAACTTGTGTTATAAATACATAAGGTTTTCCACCTAGAGGTGAGAGGAAAAGGTGGCCGAAATTTTCAGCCTTTTTCCTAGAAAATTTCGCCCTCACAAAATTACTATTTTCGGATATTATTTGGATAACACAGTAGAAGACCGTGGAACATTCGGAGACCGTGATCGTGCGGGTGGTGGAGAATTCATTGAGTTGCTATGGAATTGAAGGCTCACGTGATGGAGGAGCTTTGTTCACGCTTTAAGAGGTAACACGTGAAATCCCGTTTATGCTAGTTGTCTAGATTACATGTGATTTTGATACTGGGATTGCTTCCGCTGCGTATAATAATCCATCAATTGGTATCAGAGCTCACTCACATCTAATTAGATAAGTAGTTTTTTCATGAAACAAGAATATCGCGTTTATGTGTATTTTTGAATTACATGTATATGTTGTTTTCTGAAATATTGCACTACTGTTTTATGAATTAACTGTGCAGAAAATTTTGGATTATTCTTATTATCATAAGATATCTGTTTTTTTTTTATATTTGATTGAGTTAATAGAATTGACCGAATTGACGGTATTTTCGAAGGTCAACGAATTTGACGGACTTCGATTGAGCTGAAATTTGGTGGGTCCATCAGAAACGGCGTGATGAGAAAAACTCACTGCTTTATCAATAAATCACGGTATTTTTCGGTGTTCTGAGGTCATTTGGATTGTGTTTTGGACGTTTTTATATTTTCTGAAAATTATTTTTTAATAATTTTAATTCGATTTTAATTCAATGGTGGTGGAGGTGACTCCCCATGGTCTCCATGATTAAATAGTGATGATAAAATAGGTTTATACATTGACTATTAGTGAATAGACATGTTGTATTAAATTCAATAATAGAAGTGTAAGATTTTATTGACTATGTCTTACAAGGTATAATTAATATTGTGTGATAATATAATTATTTTGTAAAAAGTGAAATCCTCTGTTTGATATTCTAGATGACTAATGATTGGAGCGTTTGATATATTTTTGCATAAAAAATTTCTCAAATTTGAGTTTATGTTTTCATGCCCTACGTGATTACTAGTTTTGGATTTTCGATGAAAAATTTTGTTCTCTGGTTGAAGGTTGTAATAAGTGAAATATGACGGTATTTTTTATGAGTTTTATATGATTGGCATGACTTTTAAGTTGTGGTCCATATTCTTTCATAAAATAATCTTATGAGTTATATGTATTTTCACTTGTAAATTGAGAATTTTAAGAGTAATAAATAGTTACCACTAAAATGGTTTGTTTATTTGAACTCATGAAAAATTCTTAATAAATTGTACATCTAAAACGATGTCTATTCATGGATTGAGCATTATGATTAATAAATAGGATCCACAAAATGATCTATTTATTAGATATATTGAAATCTGCTTAATGTACCGTGTGAAAATTATCCTTGATAAATCGACATTAGTGGTGGAGGTTTTTAACTAGAAAAGAGTTTTATCTTTGGGTACTAGTGAAACCAACTTCATCCATGAGAAGAGATATTGGGGTTTTCGCCGAACATGAGAAAATATGATATCTTAGGCTCTTGTGTATTTAATAAAAGGATAATTTAATACAAAGGGAGATACTATGTATCCTAGAAATAGGTAGAACATAATTTAGGCCTTGAGCTCATAGTATAATTATAAGGAGAATGAAAATCAATATCATATTTATTTTAATTCATGAAACTACTTAAAACGGTTGTTCTCCGAGTTTGCTTACAAGCTGGTGGTCATGAATTTGACAAACTACGATTGACCTGAAACTCGGTAAGTTCATCGAAAATGATCTAGCGGAAAAAAATCACTGCTATGCAGTGAATCATGCTTTTTCCGGCATTTTGAGGTCGTTTAGATGGGTTTTCAAGCAGTTTATTAAATTGAATTTGTTATAAATATGAAAAATTATTCTTTATATATCAGCTATATTTGTGATAAATCTGAAACATGCTGATTTAACTTGACATGATATATAGCAAGAATGCAAATCACATGGATTTGATCCTAAATGCGCCAAAAATAATTTATTTGAATTTGGTCTAGTTTTTGGCGATCGTAAATTTCACGATCTCCGAATGACCTGAAATTCGGTAGGATCATCGGAAACGATTAGTTAAGAAGAACCCACTGCTATGGAGTGAATCGCGTCATATTTTGATGATTCGGGATCGTTTAGATGAGTTTTTTTGGAGGTTTGGTGGATTAAAATGTGATTTAAATACGAAAAGTCATTCTTTATATCATCTTATTTATGTCTAATCTGGAACATGATAATACATATTGATTTGACATGAATTGGTATATGATAAGAATGTAGGTCATATTTTAAATTCTTAAAAAATGCTTAAAATGGTAATTTTCCAAATTGGGTTGCAATTTTTGGAGATTGTGATTTTAACGATCTCCGATTGATCTGAAATTTATTAGGTTTATTAGAAACAACCCAATGAAAAATATTCACTGCATAAAAAACGTTAATTTTAGCGTTTTAAGACTGTTTGAATGGAGTTTTGAGCATTTTTTTTAGTTGTGGAACTCAATTCTCAGAGAAAAATTCGTGGTTGTGATAAAGTGGTGATAAGAATTAACCCCTATAGTCTCCATTTTATTATTTATAGTGAGTAATAAATTTACGCGTTGACTTTTGGTCTTCATCCATATTGGATAAATTTATTGTAAGCTCACTAGGTGAAATACTAGTAATTGATATCGTGTACTTACTCTTCATCTGAGTATACATGTTGGATCAATGGAACTAGAGCTATTTTTATGATGTTTACTTGACTTAAATTAATAATATACTCTTCATTTGAGTTTGGTCTGTTTTAATTAATTGAGTGAATAATCTGGCGTTACATATGTATGTTGCATGAGTAGTTCTTTTCTCATCGAAATTTTCTATTCAAGATGCATGAATACATATATGTGTAGTATGTTTGAAATTTTAGTATTAAATGGTTATATACAATTGTCTGAAAATAATAGTAAGCTCTCCATCTGAGCTGGTTCTGTTTCTTTCTGGATTGTATAACTCTTGCATTATATAATATGCTTTGCATGGATGATTCTTTTCCCATCGAAATTTATTATTCGAGATGCATGTATGTATATAAATATTGAATCCAGTCTGAATGTTATCATTTAGTTTTTTGACTTATTATGATCTATTTAATATTTTATCTCAACTCCACTACGACTTTATGCGATTTGTCGAATTAATTATTATTATTTTTTTGTTAGTGATAAGACATTAATTTAAAGGATGCAATATTTGTACCTTTTGTTAGAAGGAATTAAAAGTAGAGGCACTACCAACTTGTGGATCCTGTTTGGAAGGAAATATGATTAAAGGAGGTTTCCCTTCAAAAGGAAATAAAACTAATAATAAGCTAGAATGAATACCTTATGATTTGTATGGTTAAATGAACATACTGGTAAGAGATATTTTTGGTATTTTTGTGACGTTCATAAATAATCACTCAAAATATTAATATATTTATTTGATGCACCGTAAGTCTGATTGAATTAAGTAATTCAAGGTTCTTAAGACTTGAAAGGAGAAGCACCAAGGAAATATATTAAGTTACTGTAATTTGATTGTAGTGGTGAGCACCTCTCTAAAGAGTTCTTTTGTTACTTATCATAATATGAGATTAAATCTCAATTGATTACACCGTAAACTCCATAATAGAGTGGTGTAGTAGAAAGAAGAAATAGGTCTCTTTTGGACATGGATAGATTAATGACATGTTATTCAGATTTGCTTTATTTGTTTTTGGAATATTTCCTGGAAACTGCAAATTACACTCTTGGGATAGTTTCGGTAGCAGGATCCCTGCAGAGGTTAATACCAAACTAGATAGTAACGACAAAGAACTACTGGACAAATATTGCATCAAAAATAACTTGGCAAGATTCTTTAACAAAACCTTATTTGGTGAAGACTTTTAATAGTCATGTAAAAGAATGCCTGTGAAAGTTGTAGATGCATGGTTACAAGTCTAAGTCGGAGATTATTGGGGCATATACTATTAACCATGCGTTTAGATATAATATATTCTAATAATTGTCATGGTTAAAAGTCTAAGTGAGAGATTATTGGGATATATACTATTAACCATGTGTTTGGTTTGGATATAGTATTTATTATAGAACAATTGTTTATTCCATTTTAATAAAGTTTTAAATAGATCATATATTAGTCTGTGTCCTTTGCTTATATAGTAGATGATTTAGTGTATAGAGTTTAGCTTATACACGGAAGATTAAATAATCGGTTCTTATAAGTATAAATTTTGAATTCATAATCTAATGATGGAATTGGACAAACCATCAGGAATGATTGTAGTACAAGATTAAATATAATTTATCTTGATTATGGGAATGGTTTAATTCCAACTTCTTGTGCTAGTACATTGTGTATGTATTGAACGGACCAAGTAGAGATAAGTTATTTTATACTGACTTAATAAAATAAACTCTCCAGCCATTAAATGTACTTATACTCTTAATCTTGATATAATTATTATTAGCTGTGTATATTATTATTCTTTTGATTTATTAAAAGGTGAGAATCTTACGTGGTATGCCTGGTAAATTGGATAATAACAATGTACATTGGCGAAACAATAGTTAGTTGATGGAATCCATGTCTCGGTTTGAAGATTGATGATACACCTTTATGAAAGCTTATAAGTTTTCATGTGTAAACCCGACCGGTGAATTTTGTATCCGACACATGAAGTAAGTTAAGCAAAAGTCTAAAGGAAATAATTAATAAATTAAATCTTCAGTAATTTAATTTAATTGATTAGTATCTAAATCTTAACCTGGGGAGTTAAATAAGATTTAATGAATGAATTTCGAAATTGAATAAGGAGTGCAATTACGAATTTTTAGTGGAATAATTCGTAATTAATTATGATGAATATTAATTTCAAAAATTATAAATTAATTCCATAATTGGAAGCCTTGTTAATTAAAGTAAATTCTGTGGTCCATAATTCCATAAGTCTGGGTTGAAGTGCATTTCAGTGTTATTGATGTTCGTTTGGGATTCCGAGTCTGGGAATAGCTCCGTATAGTGATTCTGGTGTTAGGAGAGCGATCGGAAGTGAATTTGGAGGTCCGTAGGTCATATTGGGGTCATTTGGCTAAAGTTAGAAATTTGAAGGTTTTTAAGAAGTCCGACCGGAAGCGAAAATTTTGATATCGGGGTCGGATTCTGAATGTGAAAGTTGGAGCAGGTCCGTAATGTTTAATGTGATTTGTGTGCAAAATTTGGGTCGATCGGACGTTATTTGTTAGGTTTCGACATCGAATGTAGAAGTTGGAAATTTCAAAGTTCATAAAGATTGAATTGAGTTGCGATACATTGTTTCGATGTTATTTGATGTGATTTGAGGCTTCGAGCAGGTCCACATTATGTTTTGGAAACGGGTTGGTGTGATTGGACAGGGTCTCAAGGGCCTCGGGTAGATTCCGGGTGGTTAACGAATCGAATTTGGAGTTGAGGAAGGGCTGAAGCATCTGGTGTCTGGTGTGACCGCACCTGCGCAATAAGGGCCGCATGTGCGATTTTGGTTGGCTTGGCTGTGGGTGCATGTGCGAGTTTATTTCTGCACATGCGAAGGCGCAGATGCGGAAGAGGAAGCGCAGGTGCGGAGCCCGTCTGGGAAGGAGGAAGCTGCAGGTGCGGGTGTTTGGGCGCACCTGCGGGCGCGTAGGTGCGAGACTGGAGGCCGCAGGTGTGGAGGTCAGGTTTCACGGGATATGGCCATTTTCACTCATTTCTCACTTTGGTTGGGCGATTTTGGAGCCTTAAAGAGAGGGGATTTCATCATCTTCTATGAGATAAGTAATTCTTGCAAGTATTAGGTTAAATACATGATTTCATAAGGATTTAAACATGGAAATTGGTGGAAATTGTGAGTTTTGGATAGAAGACCTAGAAATTTATATTTTTGAATTTTGGCCACGAATTTGGACATGGAATTGGGAATAAGTTATATAATTGAGTTCATGAGGTTATGGGTAAACGTTATCTTTGAATTTCGGAATCCGGGCACGTGGGCCCGAGGGTGATTTTATCGACTTTCCGAGCGGAGTTGGGAATTTATATAAATTGAATTGTTATAAGTATTAGAGTGTATTTTCATTGGTTTCCCGTTATTTGGATAGTTTTGGGGCGTTGCGCATCAATGTGAGTCGTCAGAAGGGCTTGGAGGCTGGTTATGAATCTTCGGAGCGAGGTAAGTCTCCTTTCTAACCTTGTAAGAGGGAATTGTCTCCATAGGTGAATTAATTAAATATGTGCTACTATTTTTGGGGGCTACGTACGCACGAGGTGACGGGAGTCCGTGCGTAGCTACTATTATGCTTATGTCCGGGTAGTCTAGGCCCCAAAAGCATATTTTATTTGCCGTACTTGTAACCTTATTGATGAAATTAAAGTGTTTAAACCTTATCGAACTTGGTAAATGAATTTCTGGAAAAAAAGAGTTAAATACTATTTTCGTGACCATTAAAAGAGAAATTGTTATTTTCTTGGGTACTTGTTTTCCCGATATAGTCGGGGTGGACTGTTTGAATATGTATGATTATGTGTGACCGCTTCACAATTTATATTCCGCGAGCAGGGTGATTTCTTCCACTACTCTCATGGGAGAGGGCCCTACGCCACGACAGGTTAATAGATGCATCTATGGTTCGCGTCGTTCGACCCTTCGACAATGCACAATTTACATTTATGTTGGTTCGGGCCGTTCGACCCTCGTCATTTCCTGCGCATGATATTTGCTGGATACCATCTGTGATTTGAACTGTTTAATTGTCTTAAGATATGAGTGGTTAACTGAGATGACGGAAACTGAGATTTATAATTTATGAAAGAAGTTGTCCTTTCCTGTTGTTATTTCTTATCTGATTATAACGTCCATGTTTAGCATCAAACTTGTTTTTATTAATTGACCTCTAGCAAGTGTCAAAGTCGACCTCTCGTCACTACCTTTTCGAGGTTAGGCGGGATACTTACTGAGTACACGTTGTTTTCGTATTCATACTACACTTGCTGTGCATTTTGTTGCATAGGTACATGTATATCTAGTGGCCCCACTTGGCGTCGTGGCATGGTTGATATGGGGAATTGGGTGAGCTGCACCTCTCGAGACGACCCTCAGCCAACAGAGTCTCCTTCAGAGTATCGAGTTCTACTTTCTTTACTGTCCCATTTGTATTCTGGACGGTTATTATATTTCATTTGGTTTTTTCTTAGAAATTGCTCATGCACTTTTGACACCGGGTTCTGGGATAATTTTGGGATGTATTTGTTAATTAAATTGTTAAAACAACACTATTTACTCGGTAAATTTTATTGATCGTTGTAAAAATGAAATGAAAAGTAACGATTTCAAAATACTAAATAAGATTTTAATTATCTATTAAGTGTTGGCTTGCCTGACAATGGTGTCCGGCGCCATCACGACCTTAGCGGATTTTGGGTCGTGACAACGTGGTATCAGAGCACTAGGTTCCCTTAGGTCTCACGAGTCATGAGCAAGTCTAGTAGAGTCATGCGGATCGGTACAGAGACGTCTGTACTTATCTTCGAGTGGCTACATGGCTGTTAGGAGTACTTCACTTCTTGATTCCTTATCGTGCGGTTTGATCCCTTTGAGGCTTATGCCTACGTTTCTTCTTACTCAATCTTACGCGTCGCGAAGCGCTTTCTATGAATCGGGAATTTGAGAAATTGTAATGGTGCCACAAATATGGTGCGGTGATGTCTTTCTATGCGTAATTGGTTCGGGCTAGTGTCGTTGCTCTGCGGGAGGATATTATGTTGTTTCAGCTTAGTAGTTGTGTTTCTGAGAGCTTTGAGGCTATGCTGAGGTTTTTATGATGCTTATGATTGGTTATCGCACGGTATTGATATGATGATAGGATGCTTGCCCATATTTCGGGGAAATGAATGACTTGATAGGAGTTCTACTCGGAGCGTGATTCCGAGATTTCAGTATTATATTTCCGGCGGAGGAGAGGCAATTGGACTATAACTGTTCAAGTTCGGGTTAATAGAGTAGCAAGACTTGATGTTTCCAAGTGAGGTGGAATATTCATATGTGATGTGGCATCATCGTCTTCGATCGAATAGGATGTGTTAAGTTTGCCGGTGCTATGGTTTCTTCGGTTGCATTAGGTCAGGGTAATGTGAAGTAGTAGTGAAGAAGCGGATGTCAGAGATTGTGGTGTGCGGTGGTTCAGGATTGAATAAGTATTTCTAATGTAGGCGGCTCGAGGAAGATGATCTTCGGAGAGTTTTGAAGTTGTGGTGATCTGCTGGTTCAAGTGCTACAGAGAACGATATTTATTGGAGGCAACAACTGGGCAGCATACGATGAGGAAAGACAGGTGGGAAGTGTCGGGAATGGTTAAATTTCTAGAAGGACAGTTGTAAGAAGCTGAAGTCGAGTAGTCGCTTAAAGGAGTGAGTTGCCCAAAGTGGGAGAGTGGCAGCGTGTCACATGAGTTCTGTGGTAAGATAGTTGCGCATCTTGAGGAGAAGTTTGGAGCGACTTGAGAATTTTAGTGGACGGTGATTTGGTCCACGGGCCTGAATGTAAATATTGGCTATTTCGGCGGAAGATTGGATTCAAAAGAGAGGAGTTGTTCGATATGAAGAAGGATGCAACATAGCTGTGAATTGGAAGATATTGACGCACATTTAGTAGATGTCCATGAGGAGCGTATGGACTGGTAAAGTTGGTAAATTGAGAACGGGTGTAGGACAGGTATTGATGTCGTAGGGATTGTGCAGTACAACATCGTTGGAAGGTGTCAGTTGGTAATTTTCGCATGTGGGTTATCTTCTGTGAGCAGGTCAGTGGTTGCGTGGTTGGTAGAACTTTTTGCAAGGAATTTTACTTACTATTCAGCAAGAGGTCGGATATGAGAATATGGTTAATGACTCAGAGTGGTTGTGAAATGCTAACGGAAGGCTTTCAAGGAATTTGGCGAGTTGGTTGTGGAGGATCATGTCAACAATGAAAGAAAATTCTTGGTAAGTTCCAGATTTGTGTAACAGCGGCTTCAGGCTAAGTGGGAGAGTTCCACCGCCTACGATTGGGTTGCATGGTTATCCACTGGCGAAAAATTCTGGTTATCGGCATATTTGTGGGATTATTACAGCTAAGGGAAGAAGACATGAGTAGTAATTGAGCATAGCATTTGATAAATGGGTGCAAAGAATGGCCTTATTGAATCAGGTTTAGGCTTTGGAAAGATTCAGGATTTATGCGTAGTACAGAGGTAATTTGCAAGGGAAGTGATTCAGTCGAGTGCTTATTCAAGATGGGTGTTCAGGTGCCAGCGAAGCCGTGGAGTTGATTATATTCGGGACCAAGCCAGAGTGGGTGACTCTCAAAAGTGGTCCTAGTAGATTCAAAGATTAGAATGTGATGTCTAAGGATTTCAAGCCCACAGTATGGTTAAGAATCGAGCTTTTGCAGCAGAATTTTGAGAAAGAGAATATGGTTGGAGTGTTCTATGTTATCTTCGGTGTGCAGAGTAGCATTTGGAGGCAAAAAGAAGAAAATGACTTCGGGTTCGCAGAAAGGTTATCGGAATGGGTATACCGGTCGAAGATGTGAGTGTGCGTGCAAGGAGAGTGTTGATACCCTATTTTTCCTCAAACTTTTTTAAAATTTGCATATGTGACTTCAAAATCACTTTTTATAATAACTGGTATTTTTCCATAATTTTCCATATTTTATTAATTTTTTTCCAATTTATTCAGTATTTTAAATTCAATAATTATTCATAAATTATATTACAAATGATTTCAAAATATTTCCCAGCTCAATACATCATTTTTAATCCTATTAGGATTTAATTATTTCATAAATTAGCCAATTTGGCATTATTTAATTATAATTACAGTAATTTACAATTATAGCCTAATTGTACATTTATACCATTTTAAATCACTAATTAGCCGTTTTATATATTAATATTAATTAATCACTTTAATTTCATCTATTTAGCCTCAATTTAATTTTTATATGATTATTGGCCATTTTTATTAATTACTTGTCTATTTTTATGGGTATTTAACTTTTAGCCATTTTAATTCCCAATTTTAACCGGACCCCAACCCAATTAACTAGCCCAAACTACCCAACCCCAATTCCTAAACTACCCGACCAGACATCTGATTAAATCCTGGCCGTTGATCAATTTTGATCAAAGGCCCAGATTCGTCCTTACCATTAATAACCCCCTAATGACTACCCCCCATTAATTTCCCCCTCTCATTTCGCACTGATCCGTCTCTCTGAATCCTCTCACCTCTCTCTCTAAACTCTCCCTCTACTGAGCCTTTGTCTCCCCTTCTCCGGCTACCTTCTCGCTGGAAACCATAAAGGTTCCGCCTCTCACCAGCCTTGTGGCTCCATTCTTCACACATGTGTCACCGTTTGAGGCTCTCAAGTGAACCAAACAGTTCAACTCACCTCTCCGGTCTCATGCCATCTTTCCGGCCATCTATGGCCGTTCGATTAAGATATTTACACGTTCCTGCCAAAGGCCGATAATATTTTGAGTTTTCTTCTCCTTCTCTAGGTTTTCTCTAGAAACCCTAACTTTAAAAATCTTCCGATCTTTCTAGATCTGTAACAGATATATGTGTATCTTAAGGTTTTCACATGTTTTCCTCAAAAAATCTCTTTGTTTTCAAACTATTTCCTCACTTTCAAGACTAGGGTTTCAAAACCTTTTTGCAAAACGATTTATTTCAAATTTTTAGCATTACCTTACGATTTTAGCATGTTTAAACATCACCTGAGCTTTTCCTTTTGTTCGATTCATTTTTTGTTAAAAAATCCTAATACTTCTGGGTTCGATTTGGAAGTTTGAGTCTGTTTGTGATGTTGTTTGTGTGTCTCTCATGAACCTTCTGGGCTTTCATATATGTTCTATGTGCTTCCTGCTCTAATTTGTTGTTAGGGTTGTGAATCTCTACTGTTCTTCTAACTACTTGCTTAGGATTTTTCTGATTTTTGTTCAACATGTGCTATTTATCGTTTAATAGGTCTGATTATTCGTTTTATTGATTGTTTCATAATACTCACTACTGGTTCTGTGTATTTTCCGTAGAACTGTGATATTTTCCTTAAAAATGTGATTTTGTGTATTTTCCTTAGAACTCTTTATTGATTTTCAAATTATTTCCTTATTTGTGTGATACTTTCCTTGATTAGTATTGATTCCCTGTGATTTTAAACACATTCGAGATTCTCTTGACTAATTTCCAGAATTAAAATTGCATTCTGCCTTATTTCTTATGTGTATAAATATGTTGTCAAATGTTTCTTGTATACTTTCATTAATTGTGTATTATGTATTTACACCTAATTGTATTCCATATACTTTTACTACTCCTATTATAGTAAAAAATCAGTTCTATAATTGATTATTTTCTTTGTTTAATACTGATTGTGACTGTTTGAACTAGGACTCCCTAATTAAAGGGAGTCCGGGTATTAATTGATTCTGATTGGGATTATTTCCATAGCTGTGCTTAATCAGTGTACCTTATTCTTCTGCCGTTTGAGTATGTTGGTTGTGCTACTGCCTTACCCTTTTCAAGCTAATTTTCATTAAACATCTCTCTTTCTCAAAACTGTTTTAAAACTGTTCTTACTCGCTATGAGCACTTCCACTATACTCTTAGAACCCTTAAGTTCTGCCCCCTCTGTGTGAGCATTGCCTTGGGACCCGTGAACTCCCTCTGAACTTTGACACACAAAGGCTGGCCATTCCACATTGCACTTACTCTATCTTGGCTATGAAATCTGGGTGTGAGCACTGCCCGGGATCCCTTGAGATCCTTAGGGAACTTTGACACACCTGGATCATGTGAAGGGTTGTGAACCAATGGCATTTGAGGATCTGGAAACTAGGGCTTACAATGGAAGGCCCCCTATAGTTAACTTCTTCTTTTCCTTATGTAATTCATATTCAGAGGTTTGTAATAATTTGTAAAAAATTATTCTGGGGTTGGATAGTGGAAATGGGTGGGGATATGCATGCTATAGTGTAAGTATGGGTAGATATCATATTTTTCTAGGTTTATTTTTTTATATGCGCACTAGTAACCATGTCTAGGAATCAGGTATGCCATGCATTTAGATACCATGTCACTTAGGTTCATACATCTGCTTTTCTTTCAGCATGTCATCAGCTCTTGCCTTCACTTAGATATCCTGCTCATAGGACAATAATGGTAACAAAAACTGCAATCATGTCTCATCATGCAATACACGTAGAGATCCTGTTCTAGGTAAAAAACGATTAAAATCTATCACCTATCTTATTCCTGAAACTGTGCTTAATGCTGTAATTATTGTGCATTTAGAAATCCTGATTAGGATGTTGTATATGCATCATTCTGCATCCCTACCTGTGCATTAGATACCATATTTTAGGATTTCATTCATACTCGCTTAAATACACCTACTGATGCATGAAAAGGAATAAAACAACTTCACTCAATTCTCACAATCGATTGGTAATAATTCTGAGCTATGAACACTTAGAGAAGCATGCTTAGGTAATACAATTCTCAACAGTCTTTCTCTAAAGTAATTATGGTAACTGGTATTCTGTCTCACACTAGGCAAGCCTTAGGTGATTAAATGGCTTAAAATTGGGAATCTGCTTCTTTTGTGTGTACTGCTTAATCCCCAACAGATTTTAAAATCAGTAGGCAAATTGATTAGGCCTTTCTGGGTTATACAACAAATCTACTTCTCTGTTATATTCTGAATTCACCTAGATATCATGCCTTAGGATTCTGAAATTGAATGTTTCCCTTAACTGTGTTTGAGTCGTGCTGCCTATTAGAATTACCTATGGAGGTATACTTGTTCCTTTTCTCTGCTTTTCTTTGTTTCCCCCTAATTTCAGTCCTACATGTTCTTATCTGCCTCCTTAGTAATTTTCCTTCAAACCTGAGGGTCTGCCTAAAACATCCTTTATAGGATAGAAGTCTTAAATTCCTCTGGGACTGATAGGAAGGACGGGTAACAACATGCAATAGAGGTCGAGACCAACACTCGATTTAGTTACTTTCACGGGGTGGAAAAGGGTAGAATATGGATATGATGACCGGTGCGCTAATACCACGTTAGCCCCTTTTCGAGGAGTGATTACCGGGTATTNTTTTGTTTCCTAAGCCGTACAAATTCACAAAAGTTGTTTGGTCGGGAACCACACTTGTGGATCCTGAGGGGTGCCTAACACCTTCCCCTTAGGATAATTTCAAGCCCTTACCCTATCTCTGGTTTACAACGTAGTTGTAAATGAACCCCTTTGGTTTCCTAATGCACCTTTAAAAATCGTTAGGTGGCGACTCTCAAAAACACAAACCCCTTTCCCAAAAGGAAAGAGTTGTCTCAACCGAATGTCATAAACCCGATCTCCGCGAGGAAAGAGGGGGCACGAAAACATGGCGAATATATCGTACCTACCACGACGAGTTTGCCATCACATCCTTGTGACACATCCATCGTAGAGTATTCGTCTTCATGTTTTGCTTCTTGGGCCTGATTGTGTTTCCGATAAAGAAGGAGAGAATCCACACTAGACTTGCCATGGTAACCAAGACACTAATGGAAGGAATTGGTGGGCAAAACTTCAGCATTGTGCCCATGATCATTGCAGACATATATCGAGCCTTGGAAAAGTGTCAACGAGGGGCAAGACACTTCAAAGGCTGCAATTTACTACTTTAGCTTTGGCTCATGGAACATCTCCAAAAGGGCGAATACCGACAAGAAATTGATCGAAGAGTTTGGGATGACCACATCGCTTTCCACCATCCAAAGCTAATGAATTACATCCCCGACATGTTTGCTCAGCCTGAAAACACCAAAGGATGGGTCGAGCTCTTTGATAAACTGACTGAAGAACATGTTCAGTGGATGTTCGAGTGGTTTCTGATAGAGGAGTTCATCGCCCGTTCCAGAGATGCACCATTCCTAATACTAATTGGTCTAAGAGGAACATACCTTACGTCCCTTTCGAGTTATGAGGCAAGCGGGTAGGAAGAAATTCATACCTAAGGTCGACAAGATGATCCATCTTCGAGCTGACTTCCAAAATGACGATAGTCCGCACAAGTGTCAAGCCCAGCACATGTGGCACTGTAAAATTGTAATGGAGAAGGACACCATTGATCTAGATAGATATCATGCCAGTTGTACCCCTTTATATCCTTGTTGGTTGGCAGAAAATTGGGGTAGTCTGAGCGAGCCAGGGTTCATTCAGGGTCATAGGGTTATAGATGAAAAGGCCGAGGCACAAGTCAAATACAATTAGCTGCGCAAAAGGATCCATGAATGTGAGGATGAGTACCGCGAAATACATGGGTCTAGCAAGAAACTGATCGAGGAATGGAAAGATATGGCTATCAGCACCAACAAAAGGTTAGGGTATTTGGAGCGGGGCATAATGAAGCTGGAGGAAAAATTTCTCAAAAGGGTTGAAGCTGTCAAAATGTTGAAGGGACCGAAGGAGGACATCTAGCCAGAGCATACCTGTTGCTGGGACTTCGCGAGTTAGGGAAACTGTACGAGGGAAGCAAGAATGCCGAGTCTGGGGAAGGTCCTTCTGGGACCAAGTAGGATATGATTTCCTTTTTTTTCAATGTAATAAGGCCAATGGCCATTAGTGACTTTATTTCCTGCATACTATTTTAGTATCGTTTTGGATTCGTCTATTTCTACATTGATGAAATGAGGCATTTTGGCATCTAAGTTCTCCAAATCAACTTGCCGCTAGGCCTACCTCGGGCACAACGAGGCTCCCAAATTAGGACACGCTTTTATATTCCTGCACTATGTGTTTAAATACTGCAATATTTTCTCATGATCCTCGCTGACTTGGCTACCTTTTGTTTTTGTTTTCCTCTTTCTTTATTTACTTATTCCCCTCCCCAAAGGTTAGTTCTTGCAATCTGGCATCATCATCCTATCTTACAAGATCCAGGGGCCCTCCACCCTATCCTCTTCTTAGTCCTCCCAAATACCTCAAGAATTCGACTGTCAGGACAACCAAAGCTCGACGAGCCTCGGGTAGCAAGGCTAAAACGAGCGCTATTCATTATTTTTCTTTACAAAATGATTTCCTTTTTCGCATTTTAATTCCTGCAATAAGATCTTCAATGATCAAAGCAATCATTCAATTTATCAAAAGCATTTTTAAATTTTTTCTTATGAATCAATATTTATTGCTATCATTTTTTCTCTCATTACTTTACCTATAAAGCATTACTATTACATGTCTTGATGAACCGATGACTGTGATATGCAACGATACAATGTAGCAAAAGGACGTGGATTCAGAAGAAGATGACACACCTGATGAGATTGTCAAAGAAGTTGAGAATTTTGAGAACAGGCCTAAGTCCAACCTGGACGAGACTGAAATCATCAACCTGGGAGATTCAGAAAACATCAAGGAAACACGAATCAACATTCATTTGTCGCCGTCAGAAAAGAAAAAATACACAGAATTTCTAAAGGAGTATGAGGACATATTCGCCTGGTCGTACGACGACATGACTGGTCTAAGTATGTCTATTGTGGCTCATAAATTGCCAACCAATTCAATGTGTCCACCGGTAAAACAAAAGCTCAGGAAGTTCAAACCCGACATGAGTTTGAAAATAAAAGAAGAAGTCACTAAGCTGATCAACGCCAAGGTTCTCAGGGTAGTTGAGTACCCGACATGGTTAGCCAACATTGTGCCTGTACCAAAGAAGGATGGGAAGGTTAGAGTCTGTGTCGACTATAGGGATCTCAACCGGGCTAGTCCGAAAGACGACTTCCCTTTGCCAAATATACATATCCTGATTGACAATTGTGCCAAGCATGAACTACAATCATTCGTGGATTGCTTCGCTGGTTATCATCAGATCTTTATGGATGAGGAAGATGCTGAGAAAACGGGTTTCATTACGCCGTGGGGAGTGCACTTCGAAGACTATCTAACAACTTCTTTCAAAGTAGAGGAATACTATATAGGAGGACTCCCGATTTGGGATTATTACCTTGTGTCGACGCAAAGGAAGCATCCAAGCTGCTAGAGCAGATTCATGCTGGGACCTGTGGCCCGCATATGAACGATTTTGTTCTGGCGAAGAAGATACTCCGAGCTGGTTACTTTTGGATGACTATGGAAACGGACTGCATCCAGTATGTCCGGAAATTCCACCGTTGTCAGATACACGCATATATGATAAAGATACCTCCAAACAAGCTCAACGCAACAAGCTCACCATGGCCATTCGCCGCTTGGGGCATGGATGTTATTGGACCAATCGAGCATGCCGCCTCCAAAGGACACAAGTTCATTCTGGTATCCATCGACTATTTCATCAAATGGGTCAAAGCAGCATCCTACAAAGCAGTGACTAAGAAAGTTGTGGCAGACTTTGTCCGCGACCATATTGTTTGTCGATTCGGGATTCCTGAGTCAATCATCACCGAAAATGGTTCCAATCTCATCAATGACTTGATGAAAGCTATGTGCGAGGCTTTCAAGATCAAACACAAGAATTCCACAGCTTACAGACCTTAGATGAATGGAGTTTTAGAAGCTGCTAACAAAAACATCAAGAAGATACTAAGAAAGATGATAGAAAGGCACAAGTAGTGGCACGAGAAGTTATCATTTGCCTTATTGGGATATCGCACCACAGCTCGCACCTCAACAGGGGCAACTCCCTATATGCTAGTTTATGGTACTGAGGCTGTTATTCCTGCCGAAGTTGAGATTCCATCTCTAAGAATTATACAAGAAGCTGAGCTCATCGACGCATAATGGGTAAATAGCCTTTATGAGCAACTAGCCCTCATAGACGGAAAGAGAATGAATGCAGTCTGTCATGGTCAACTCTATCAGAACAGAATGACCCGAGCCTTCAACAAGAGAGTCAAGCCTAGACAGTTCACACCGGGCAGCTGGTGCTGAAGAAGATCTTTCCACATCAAGACGAAGCCAAAGGGAAGTTCTCTCCCAACTGGCAGGGTCCGTACATGGTTCACCGGGTACTGACAGGAGGAGCACTTGTACTCGCAGAAATGGACGGAGAAGTCTGGCCAAAGCCAATCAATTCAGATGCAGTCAAACGCTACTATGTGTAATCTTTATTATTTCTCAATGATGTAAATTTAACTACGCCTGACCTGATTCCCATTTAAGAGGGGATACGTGGGCAGCCCTATGGGTTCGGTCACAATTCAATAAAAATTTCATTTTTTCCAGCAATTGGAAACTGGGGCAGAATTTTGAGGAGGACCCACAAAATTCTGAAGCTAGTTCAACCAATCTCCGCACGAGCAACAGTTAGAGACATTCACCCATCAAACTGGGGCAGAATTTTGAGGAGGACCCTCAAAATTCCGTAGCAGGAGAGGTTGCAATGTCCCGAGCCGTGTCACGGTCATCAGTTCCTCCCAAAATTAGTTTTTAATTATACATTATGCTTTTACAAAATCATGCATGTTTGTTTTTGAAACAGATTTGTTTAGCAACGCTACCCCAATAATACAGACATTATCATCAGATCGAGCCCAACAAGTCAAGAAAAGCCAGCGGGGATACGAACTAACCCCCCCCCCCATTTATAGAACTCGCGATCTTTCTTTGGTTGCAGGCACGAAGGTTGCAAAATCCCTAAACAAACTGTCCGCCCAGGGGATAAACGTTGTCCAAAATATGACTTCAAAACTGCTGCACTTGCTGACGATCGCACATGCCTCAATACTCCTGCAATCACAATGCTCTCAATAATCACAATGCCGCAATTCATCACCAGCTAAGAATTCCTACTACCATTTTATTTCTTGCATAAGGCTACCATTTTGCCTTCCGAGGTTAAGCTATACCTCCATCTACATCATTGCATAAGGCTACCATTCTGCCTTCTGAGACTAAATGTTGTCTCCATCTGCATTTGCATCTTTGTATAAGGCTACCATTCTGCCTTCCGAGACTAAGCGATATCTCCATCTGCATTTGAATCTTTGCATCAGGCTACCATTCTGTCTTCCGAGACTAAATGTTGTCTCCATATGCATTTGCATCTTTGCATAAGGCTACCATTATTCCTTCTGAGACTAAGCGTTGTCTCCATCTGCATTTGCATCTTTGCATAAGGCTACCATTCTGCCTTCCGAGGTTAAGCTCTACCTCCATCTACATTTTGCATAAGGCTACCTTTCTGCCTTTCGAGACTAAATGCTGTCTCCATTTGCATTTGCATGTTTGCATAAGGCTACCATTCTGCCTTCCGAGGTTAAGCTCTACCTCCATCTACATCATTGCATAAGGCTACCATTATGCCTTCCGAGACTAAACTTTGTCTCCATCTGCATTTGCATCTTTGCATAAGGCTACCATTCTGCCTTCCGAGACTAAGCAGTGTCTCCATCTGCATTGCATGAGGCTACCATTCTGACTTCCAAGGCTAAGCTCTGCCTCCAATTTACCTTTCGAGACTAACCGATGTCTTAAGCACTGTTTACTTTTCTTTCCTTTCAGGCTAAGCTTTGCCCTTTTATTTGCAAGACTAAGCTCTGTCTCGTCAGCATCATTCTATTGCATCTGCATGGGCTGAAATATCGCCAGCTCATCCAAAGGCGTCATCGTTCGGAGGCACCATCCTCATGGCCCGAGAACATCATTTTCATGGACTGCGAATCCTGTATCAAGCAATTCATAGCCCAGGACGCCATGGTTTGAGGACGTCATCCTTAACCGTCCGAAGACATCATTCATGGTCCAACGGGAATTTGCTAAATTACGCACAATATATGCTTGCATTATTTATTTGCAGGTAATTCGGCGAGCAAACTGCCATCCCGGCAGGAGCGATCCCACTCTAGTTCTCCTAACAACCCCGTAAGCCGTTTGTGCACCTAACCTTATACTTTGCGTCCGTTCTTGTAAAACTTCATCAGTATACTTCACCGATGACTCCTGAACTACATACGACCTGATTTCAGTAAAACCAGGGATATGTAGGCAACTCAGAAACCAGGGTACGGACTAAATCTTTTCAAACCGCCTCGCTCGGTCAAAATTGGCCATCATGTCTTTACCCGACAACTCTTTCATCCTTCCCGGGTAAAAAGGGGCAGCTGTTGATACCCAATTTTTCTCAAACTTTTTTAAAATTTGCATATGTGCCTTCAAAATCACTTTTTATAATAACTAATATTTTTTCATAATTTTCCATTTTTTTTTCAATTATTCAGTATTTTAAATTCAATAATTATTCATAAATTATATCACAAATAATTCCAAAATATTTTCCAGCTCAATACATCATTTTTAATCCTATTAGGATTTAATTATTTCATAAATTAGCAAATTTGACATTATTTAATTATAATTACAGTAATTTTACAATTATAGCCTAATTGTACATTTATACCATTTTAAATCACTAATTAGCCGTTTTATATCTTAATATTAATTAATCACTTTAATTTCATCTATTTAGCCTCAATTTCATTTGTATATGATTATTGGCTATTTTTATGGGTATTTAAATTTTAGCCATTTTAATTCCCAATTTGACCCGGACCCCAACCCAATTAACTAGCCCAAACTACCCAAGTCCAATTCCTAAACTACCCGACCCAACATCTAATTAAATCCTGATCGTTGATCAATTTTGATCAATGACCCAGATTCGTCCTTACCATTAATAACCCCCTAATGACTACCCCCCCCCCATTTAATTTCCCTCTCTCATTTCTCACTGATCCGTCTCTCTGAATCCTCTCACCTCTCTCTCTAAACTCTCCCTCTAATGAGCCCTTGTCTCCCCTTCTCCGGCCACCTCCTCGCTAGAAACCATGGAGGTTCCGCCTCTCACAAGCCTTGTGGCTCCATCCTTCACACATGTGTCACCGTTTGAGGCTCTCAAGTGAACCAAACAGTTCAACTCACCTCTCCGTTCTCATGCCATCTTTCTGTCCATCTACGGCCGGGCCGATAATATTTTGAGTTTTCTTCTCCTTCTCTGGGTTTTCTCTGGAAACCCTAACTTTAAAATCTTCCGATCTTTCTAGATCTGTAACAGATCTATGTGTATCTTAAGGCTTTCACATGTTTTCCTCAAAAATCTCTTTGTTTTCAAACGATTTCCTCACTTTCAAGACTAGGGTTTCAAAACCTTTTTGCCAAACGATTTATTTCAATTTTTTAGCATTACCTTACTATTTTAGCATGTTTAAACATCACATGAGCTTTTCCTTTTGTTCGATTCATATTTTGTCAAAAAACCCTAATACTTCTGGGTTCGATTTGGAAGTTCGAGTCTGTTTATGTTGTTGTTGCGTGTCTCTCATGAACCTTCTGGGCTTTCATGTATGTTCTATGTGCTTCCTGCTCTAATTTGTTGTCAGGGTTTATGAATCTCTACGGTTCCTCTAACTAATTGTTTAGGGTTTCTCTGATTTTTGTTCAATATGTGTTATTTATCGTTTAATAGGTCTGATTATTCATTTTATTGATTGTTTCATAATACTCTCTACTGGTTCTGTGTATTTTCTGTAGAACTGTGATATTTTCCTTAAAAATGTATTTTTGTGTATTTTTCTTAGAACTCTTTACTGATTTTTGAATTATTTCCTTATTTGTATGATACTTTCCTTGATTAGTATTGATTCCCTGTGATTTTAAACTCATTCGAGATTCTCTTGACTTATTTCCAGAATTAAAATTACACTCTGCCTTTTTTTTTATGTGAATATGTTGTCAAATATTTCTTGTATACTTCCCTTAATTGTGTATTATGTATTTAGACCTAATTGTATGCCATGTACTTTACTACTCCTATTATGGTAAAAAATCAGTTCTATAATTGATTCTTTTCCTTGTTTAATACTGATTGTGACCGTTTGAACTAGGACTCCCTAATTAAAGGGAGTCCGGGTATTAATTGATTCTGATTGGGATTATTTCCATAGCTGTGCTAAATCAGTGCTTTTTACCTTATTCTTCTGCCTGTTTTAAACTATAAATACGTCTATTCTCTTCTTGTCATAGAGACACGAACACACACACACACACACAAGCACACTCATTGCTCTCTCTTACTTTCCTACACATTCTCTCTTGCTTCTCTTATTGACTACTGGCTACTCAGTCGGCTGAAAGCCAAGCCTGAGTAACTTGCTGCTCTACTGTTCTATTGCTCTAATACATTGCTGCTCTATTTCTCTGCACAATACTGTCCTATTGCTCTACTTCCCTGCACACTACTGTTCTATTCTCTCACTCTAGACTGGTATGTCTTCTATTTGATTTACAGCATCCAAAACAACATGGCTGGAGGACTGATACTATAAGTAGGACAAAGGCCTTCGCAGAGTCAAAGTCAAGTAAGAAGGGCCTTGAGCGTTTTTATTCGTGTTGCACTTTCTCTTATTTCTTTTATGCTCTTACTTATGGTTATGTTGTTTACCTTTGTATTAAAATGCCTCTTTGCTAGTTCATTGATGTGATTACCCTTCCCTTATTTCAGCATGTCTACTGCTTCTCCTACTTGTTTACTACAATTCTGCCTTACTCCCTAATCCCAGTACATTATCAGCATGTATTCATGATACCCCTAGCTACTAAGTAATCCTGAACCCCTTCCCTGAACATAATGTGTGAACCCATTTGGCATCCCTCAATCTAATGTTGTTAAGCTCCTGGCATGAACATTTTGCGATAGAATGTGCTATGACAGTTTAAGTCTTGTAATACTTTTCTGAGGCCTACTTGTGCAAGCATGTTCCTATGTGCTTCATACTTGTCCTCAATACCTCATCTCCCTGCTTGTGGTTGCTGAACTTGTCTTAATTCCTGTTTATTGTTATGTGCGTGCTGTTTGGGTATGTTGGTTGTGCTACTACCTTACCCTTTTCAAGATAATTTTCATTAAACCTCTCTCTTTCTCAAAACTGTTTTAAAATTGTTCTTACTCGCTATGAGCACTTCCACTATACTCTTAGACCCCTTAAGTTCTGCCCCCTCTGTGTGAGCATTGCCTTGGGACCCTTGAACTCCCTCTGAACTTTGATACACAAAGGCTGGCCATTCCACACTGCACTTACTCTATATTGGCTATCAAATCTGGGTGCGAGCACTGCCCAGAATCCCTTGAGATCCTTAGGGAACTTTGACACACCTGAATCATGTGAAGGGTTGTGAACCAATGTCATTTGAGGATTTGGAAACTTGGGCCTACAATGGAAGGGGACCTATAGTTAACTTCTTCTTTTCCTTGTGTTATTCATATTTAGAGGTTTGTAATAATTTGTAAAAATGATTCTAGGGCTGGATAGTGGAAATGGGTGGGGATATGCATGCTATAGTGTAAGTATGGGTAGATATCATATTTTTCTAGATTTATTTTTTTTATATGCGCACTAGTAACCATGTTTAGGAATCAAGTATGCCATGCATTTAGATACCATGTCACTTAGGTTCATACATCTGCTTTTCTTTCAGCATGTCATCACTCCTTGCCTTCACTTAGAAATGCTGCTCATAGGATCAATAATGGTAACAAAAAATGCAATCATGTCTCATCATGCTATACACGTAGAGATCCTGTTCTAGGTAAACAACAATTAAAATCGGTCACCTATGTTATTCCTGAAATTGTGCTTAATGCTGTAATTATTGTGCATTTAGAAATCCTCTTTAGGATTCTGTATATGCATCATTCTGCATCCCTACCTGTGCATTAGATACCATGTTTTAGGATTTCATTCATACTCGCTTAAATACACCTACTGATGCATGAAAAGGAATAAAAAAACTTCACTCAATTCTCGCAATCAACTGGTAATAATTCTGAGCTCTGAACACTTAGAACAACATGCTTAGGTAATACAATTCCAAACAGTCCTTCTCTAAAGTAATTATGGTAACTGGTATTCTGTCTCACACCTAGGTAAGCCTTAGGTGATTAAATGGCTTAAAATTGGGAATCTGCTTCTTTTGTGTGTACTGCTAAATCCCCAACAGATTTTAAAATCAGCAGCAAACTGATTAGGCCTTTCTGGGTTATACAACAAATCTGCTTCTCTGTTATATTCTGAATGCACCTAGATATCATGCCTTAGGATTCTGAAACTGAATGTTGCCCTTAACTGTGTTTGAGTCGTGCTGCCTATTTGCATTACCTGTGGAGGTATACTTATGCCTTTTCTCTGCTTTTATGTGTTTCCCCCTAATTGCAGTCCTATATGTTCTTATCTGCCGCCTTAGTATTTTTCCTCCAAACCTGAGGGTTTGACTAGAACATCCCTTATAGGATAGAAGTCCTAAATTCCTCCGGGACTGATAGGAAGGGACGGGTAACAACATGCAATAGAGGTCGTGACCAACACTCGATTTAGTTACTTTCACGGGGTGGGAAAGGGTAGAATATGGATATGATGATCGGTGCGCTAATACCACGTGTAGCCCCTCTTCGAGGAGTGATTACTGGGTATTGCATTAATGTGATCCATATTATTATAAACCTAGGATACCCTTTATATGCTTAGATCGTAATCCTTTCAAAATCTAACCTTCTTTACTATTTTCAAACATCTGCATGCTTAAGACTTAAATCCCCTCTTATTTGAGCCTTTATTTGTTTGTTTGCTAAGCCGTACAAATTCACAAAAGCTGTTTGGCCGAAAACCACACTTGTGGATCCTGAGGGGTGCCTAACACCTTCCCCTTAGGATAATTTCAAGCCCTTACCCTATCTCTGGTTAACAACGTAGTTGTAAATGAACCCCTTTGGTGTCCTAACGCACCTTTAAAAATCGTTAGGTGGCGACTATCAAAAACACAAACCCCATTCCCCAAAAGGAAATAGTTGTCTCAACTGAATGTCATAAACCCGATCTCCACGAGGAAAGAGGGGGCGCGACAGAGAGCATGAAATGGTTCATGGGCTTGGAGACAAAGTAGTCTCGTGGAATGAAATCACTCGAAGCGAGTGCGAATTGAGTTGTTATGTGTTGATTTGGAGTTATCATCATTCCTAACATGAGTACGAATTGGATTAAGGTATAAGATGGGTCGTGTTATATGAGCTTATGGAAGGTTTGATTGAATCTCACTGCGGTATTGTGGCGCTGTTAGCGTATGGGCATTGTGAGTTATTGTTCATCTTGATCTATGGCTTGAGCAAAGTGGGGGGAGTCTGTTGTAGATAAGTTGATTGCGAGGCTAAGTGTCGTATCAATTTCAATTTGAGGTATTCGGGTGAATCAGTTATGTCCTACAAAGGTGGAGTTTGAGAATGACACGAGTAAAGGAGATTTGGAAAAGTGTAGGCGGATCCCGGAAGGATTATGGTGGCATAGGCTATTACCTGGGGATTTTCATGTTTTGTGATTATGTGAATTCACTCGTGTGTCGTTATGGTTCTCTTAAATTAAGTTAACTAAAATATTTCTATGTGATAAAGTGTTTGCCCTAATAGTGGTTCAGGAGTTATGACGGAATTCTTGTGCTATTTCATATTGGCATGTTAGGTGCAATGAGTAGTATGGAATTTGAGGTAAGGATCAAGGTTGCGGTTCAGTGTTGACAAAGATGTCACGATCTCGGATGAGCAAGGAAAGGGATTTGGATGTTTAGAGTAAGCTGGTATTATCTTCAACATCACCTGAGATCGATGGCTGTGTAAGAGGCTTTGTGTTATGGGTGCTGATTTCTTGGTAGGATTTATAGCATTTGTGTGGCCGGTGGTATGGAGGTGCAGACTTGTTATCTAGTGCATGAGGTCGTGGAAGTGTATTCCACGCGAAGATCCTATGAGTGTGACATGTAGTCACTTAATTGATTGAAGATTCAGACCAAGTATAAATAAGTATATATTGTTTATTTGAGAGTTTATGCCTGGAGGGTGCTCGGTTCATTTGGTTGCGGATGTAGGGGTTTTGCTCCGGCTATGATGGTTGTTCTTGCGTTTTATAAGAAAAAGTGGGTTATTATGGACCCAGGTAAGGCTAATAGCCTAGCTCGGTGCGAGCGGAATCGACTTGAAGGTTGTGAATGGATTTAAATATGATTATGGGCTCCATGTGAGTCAGAGGTGTTCGTTTCTGTATGGAGCTTCTCTCGGAGGGATATTAGAACATTAGATGTTGTTCCATCCTCGTCCATTTCATGTAATATTATGATGGTGTCGTGTGAGTTGTGAAGCGGCTTGATAATTTCTTATGTGTTGAGATTCCGCGTAGTGATGATGTTATGTGAGCAAAATAGCTCTTGAGATTCAGAGTATATATATCGCACCTCAGTTGTGCTTGAGTTTTGTAGCGTACGGATCTATCAGTCTCCCCAGGATGGTATTATGCACTTAGAATGCTTGTGAACGATATTCAATATTTTGTGGTAATGAGAAATTTAGCTTGGTGTGTATCTCCTTATGTGAATTTAGCCACGGTTATGTTTTTTGGATCGGTCTGCGTGCCGCAACAGTGTGATGTTGAGTACGGTTCCCTATATCTATTTCTTGTGTTTTGGTTTTTATTTTTTTAGGAAAGTTCATAATAGTTGCGTGAGTTAAGTAGTCCTTTCCTGAGTCATTTCTTTACGTATCGCGTTCGAGTTATGGCCTATTGGCGCATTGTGGCATCATGTGAGACTGTTGGTCATGTCTGGGGTGATTGGTTGCCTGAGCAGTTCATACTGGGTGAAACGAGATTATTGGATCAGGGATCAGTGCGATAAGATCATGTGAAGTATATTAAAGGACAAATACCATTATTTGGTTCATAATGAGGTGATGATTCTAGTCAAGAGGAGAGATTCAATGATTTGTTGACTCTGCAGTTGGTTATGAATTTCTACACATCTCTTCTGTCATGTCGGTATTGTAAGATCTAGACCAGAACCTATATATGTGTCATGGGGCATTGTAAAGATCAGATTCGGGGAATATTAGCTATTATGAGCATAAAATGTTGTTATAGGCATGTGAAGGATGTGGTGCATGGTGTGAATTCAGCAAAGGTACGCAGTTATGTTCTGGTGCATTATGTGGTGATTGATACGGTGTTCGTATATTGGAAGCAGGCCTGGAAGAGAATTTCGGGAGTTGGAACTGGGTTCTGAGCTTATTGCATGGATAAAAGAAGATATCTTTGGATTTGATCGAGCTAATGCGCTCAGATGAGCGATGGCAACACAGGCAGGTGCACGAAGTGTTAAACGATGATTTTAGATAACTCTAGAGCAGTTCTTAGCACATTCGAGGATGAACATATGTTTAAGTGGGAGAGAATGTAACGACCCGACCGGTTGTTTTGAGCTCTAGCACGTTGTTTGGCGGTTTAAGGCCATTAGTAGCTTCATTTCAGGTATTATGACTTGTAGGCGTGGTCGGAACTGAATTTCGAGAAGTTCGGAGTCGAATTGGAAAGAAAATTCTCATTTCGAAAGCCTTAAATTGGAAGAATTGACTGAGATTGGATTTTTGAGTAAACGACCTCAGAATCAGGATTTGAAGGCTCCAGTAGGTTCGTATGATGATTTCGGACTTGAGCGTATGTTCGGAGCGGGTTTTGGATGACCCGGGAGCGTTTCAGCGCATATTGTGGAAGTTAGTATTTTAGAAGAAATTTCATAAGTCAGGGTTGAAGTGCATTTCAGTGTTATTGATGTTCGTTTGGGATTCCGAGTCTAGGAATAGCTCCGTATGGTGATTCTGGTGTTAGGAGCGCGATCGGAAGTGAATTCGGAGGTCCGTAGGTCATTTTGGAGTCATTTGGTTAAAGTTAGAAATTTGAAGGTTTTTAAGAAGTTCGACCGGAAGCGGAAATTTTGATATCGGGGTCGGATTCCGATTCCGAAAGTTGGAGCAGGTTCGTAATGTTAAATGTAACTTGTGTCCAAAATTTGGAGTCAATCAGACGTGATTTGATAGGTTTCGGCTCGAATGTAGAAGTTGAAAATTTCAAAGTTCATAAAGATTGAATTGAGTTGCGATCCATTGTTTCGATGTTATTTGATGTGATTTGAGGCCTCGAGCAGGTCCGCATTAGGTTTTGGAACAGGTTGGTGTGATTGGATGGGGTCCTGGGGGCCTCGGGTGGATTCCGGGTGGTTAACGAATCAAATTTGGAGTTGAAGAAGGGCTGAAGCATCTGGTGTCTGGTGTGACCGCACCTGCGCAATAAGGGCCGCAGGTGCGATTTTGGCTGGCTTGGCTGTGGGCGCAGGTGCGAGGTTATTTCCGCACATGCAAAGGCGCAGATGCGGAAGAGGAAGTGCAGGTGCGGAGACCGTCTGGGAAGGAGGAAGTTGCAGGTGCGGGTGTTTGGGCGCACCTGCGGGCGCGTAGGTGCAAGGATGGAGGCCGTAGGTGCGGAGGCCGGGTCCGGGCAATGTGTATTTTAAGGCGGGATTTGGCCATTTTCACTCATTTCTCACTTTGGTTGGGCAATTTTGGAGCGTTGATGAGAGGGTATTTCATCATCTTCTATGAGGTAAGTAATTCTTGTAAGTATTAGGTTAAATACATGATTTCATAAGGATTTAAACATGGAAATTGGTGGAATTAATGGGTTTTGGGTAGAAGACCTAGAAATTTATATTTTTTGTATTTTGGCCACGAATTTGGGCATGGAATTGGAAATAAGTTACATAATTGCGTTTATGAGATTATGGGTAAACTTTATCTTTGAAAAATTTCGGAATCCGGGCACGTGGGCCCGAGGGTGATTTTATCGACTTTCCAAGCGGAGTTGGGAATTTATATAAATTGAATTGTTATAAGTATTAGAGTGTATTTTCATTGGTTTGCCCGTTATTTGGATAGTTTTGGGGTGTTGTGCATCAATGTGAGTCGTCGGAAGGACTTGGAGGCCGGTTATGAATCTTCAGAGCGAGGTAAGTCTCATTTCTAACCTTGTAAGAGGGAATTGTCCCATAGGTAAAATAATTAAATATGTGCTACTATTTGTGGGGGCTACGTACGCACGAGGTGACGAGAGTCCGTGCGTAGCTACTATTATGCTTATGTCCGGGTAGTCTAGGCCCCAAAAACATGTTTTATTTGTCGTACTTGTAACCTTATTGATGAAACTAAAGCGTTTAAACCTTATCGAACTTGGTAAATGAATTTCTGGAAAAAAAGATTCAAATATTATTTTCGTGACCATTAAAAGAGAAATTTTTATTTTCTTGGGTACTTGTTTTCCCGATATAGTCGGGGTGGACTGTTTGAATGTGTATGATTATGTGTGACCGCTTCGCAATTTATATTCCGCGAGCGGGGTGATTTCTTCCACTAATCGCATGGGAGCGGGCCGTACGCCACGACAGGTTAATAGATGCATCTATGGTTCGCGTCGTTCGACCCTTCGGTAGTGCACAATTTACATTTATGTTGGTTCGGGCCGTTCGACCCTCGGCATTTCCTGCGCATGATATTTGCTGGATATCATCTATGATTTGAACTGTTTAATTGTCTTAAGATATGAGTGGTTAACTGAGATGACGGAAACTGAGATTTATAATTTATGGAAGAAGTTGTCCTTTCCTGTTGTTATTTGTTATCTGATTATAACGTCCATGTTTAGCATCACACTTGTTTATATTAAATTGACCTCTAGAAAGTGTCAAAGTCGACCTATTGTCACTACCTCTTCGAGGTTAGGCGGGATACTTACCGAGTACACGTTATTTTCGTACTCATACTACACTTGCTATGCATTTTATTGCACAGATACATGTATATCTAGTGGCCCCGCTTGGCATCATGGCATGGTTGATATGGGGACTTGGGTGAGCTGCACCTCTCGAGACGACCCGCAACCAGCAGAGTCTCCTTCAGAGTATTGAGTTGTACTTTCTTTATTGTCCCATTTGTATTCTGGACGGTTATTGTATTTCATTTGGTTTTTTCTTAGATTTTGCCCATGCACTTGTGACACCGGGTTCTGGGATGATTTTGGGATGTATTTGTTAATTAAATTGTTAAAACATCGCTATTTACTCGGTAAATATTATTGATCGTTGTAAAAATAAAATAAAAAGTAACGATTTCAAAATACTAAAATAAGAATTTTAATTATCTATGAGTGTTGGCTTGCCTGACAATCGTTCCGGCGCCATCACGACCTTAGCGGATTTTGGGTCGTGACATTCGCCCACACGAAATTATTATTTTCGGATATTATTTGGGTAACACAACAGAAGACCGTGGAACGTTCGGAGAACGTGATCGTGCGGGTGGTGGAGAATTCATTGAGTTGCTATGGAATTGAAGGCTCACATGATAGAGGAGCTTTGTCCACGCTTCAAGTGGTAACCCGTAAAATCCCGTTTATGTTAATTGTTTAGATTACATGTGATTTTGATAATAGGATTGCTTCTGCTGCGTATAATAATTCATCAAACGTATCATGACTATCTTGAACTTCTTGGATAATTTACAGCAACAATAATTACCTCTCAATCTCTATTTAACGTATGCATTTGGAGTTCTAGTGCCAAAATTGAGAAGTTTCTCAAATATCGCAGCTACTACTGATTAACCAAGACCGTGAATTTTAGATTTCACATTGAGTCCGTTGGTTTTGTGGTAACTTGTACAATTTGTGCTACCTTCCTTCTCTGCACAACATGCAGAATTATGGAATGAAAGATCAACAAATCTTTGGCGTAAAAATCCATTTTATCAATTAGCAGCAATATCGTTTGGAATAGTTGAGTTATTTCTTTTGTTTTACAGCTTCAGGTTGCAGATATTTAGTGTAGAAATGAAGCAATATTTTACTGGTTCGACAAACAATTGGGCACCTACAAAGATAGAGAAAACAGACCCCACAAAGAATGTAGAAAAATATACTATATGGTGATGAATAAAGTCTTTCTCTGACGTCCCAATGTGGTGTGAACAAACATGTTGAACACACGAGTTACTATTATTAATTGAATGTCATTGCCACAAACGTTTTTCCAAGCCTATCGTTTGCATATAGCTAACCCCCAAATGTTACGTTACACAACCAAACCTACCAATGCTGACTTTTCTAAATGTTCATCGTCACATTTACCTGCCTCAATTAATGAAAGCAGTAACTATAGTAGTAATTATTTTACGCAGCTAAAAATATAACAAGCTAGAATATCACTATTACTTTCACTAAGTTACAGGAAGGCAAATTTTGAGTCTAGAATATGATAATGGAGCAGTAAACAAATTAAATATAGGGTAAGGTGATCATTTTTGGTGGGACGTTTTGCTCTTTCTCGTCTCAATAAAGAAGAATTCGACAAGGGAGATAATGGAGAAAGCGGAGAAGCAGGCGGCGTAGATGTCAAGAGTAACATGGCGCACTACTAAAAATCCGGCAAAAAGCGATAAAAAATTTACGATCAAAATTGGTATATAAAAAAATCGACCAAAGTTTGTCACTAAATTGGATGAAATTATTAAAAAATAATTGTAAATAAATTAGCGACCAAGGTTAGTCGCTTTTTGGTCGAATAATGTGGTCAAAATATTGATCGGACTGGTCAGACTTGCTTGGTCAAAAAAATATTAAAATTAGCGACCAATTTGACCGCTAAAGTGGGACCCAGTTGTAGAATTTTTAATAATTATATTATTATTTTAAAAAATTATAAAATTTAAATAAATAAAATTAAATTAGCGACCAAAGTTGGTCGCTTATGAAAGGGGAAGCAAATAGAGACCAACTTTGGTC
>MDKI01201392.1:0-12758 GCA_005239505.1 Nicotiana paniculata
ATATAACGCCATAACCTTTCCCATATACATATATATACATACATATATACGCGTATATAATGCCGTTCGAGTCATGGGTCAATGTACATGTGTAAATGCATGAAATGCATAAGAAATACGTTAATAAGATTTTCTCAGAATGTCATAAAAATCAATATGTCTTTCGAATAAACATTATCAAATACGTATTTTTCTGGGATCCATGAACAAAATATAATAACAATTCACACGGGGAATCAAGAATATAGACACCCCTAGTATTCCTATGAATAAAGTAATTTATGAAAACTGTGCGTTTACTCGTTTCTTCAGTATAATTTGGACCATGCCAAAAGAAAGAAGGGATGGACTTAACATACCTGGAGTAGGAAATATCCGTATGATATTCTTGGAAAAGGTTACATCGTACTCTTTTAGAACTGCAAAATTTTACATAACGACGGTCCTAACAATTCTCGTAGGAATTGTTTGGTTGCAAGAAGTTTGGTAAGATATCACGTCTAACTGTGATATGGTTTGTATGGAAATTTGATTTTCATCACCACCCAAAGGTCACTATCATATAGATCCTGTGTTGGAGTCATCACTGGCTTTTCCCCTTTGAACCCCAAGAAATCGGTAGTACAGTAGGAGACCGTTCAATTATTTGTTCCGTCTCTAGAAGAAAAGACATGTTCTAAAAATACCAATTTCAAACTGTTAGTTAAAAATCAAATGGCTTCATGCAAAAATACTAATTTCGTTGAAGAAGATAAATGTGGTCTTTTAAGACTTTTTAAAGGATTCTCATATGCTACTTTACAATACAACATTATATCCATTCTTTTAAAAGTATGAGATATCAATGATTAAGCCTTCCAAAGTTAGATGACTAAGCCAACATAAATTATGTTGCTGCCACGTTAACCCAACATAGATTAAGAGTCATCCAACATTAATTATTTCATCCAATAATTAATCAACTAATTGGATAATAACCCCCTTACTCGATAATTAATCAATTACATGTATAATTAAGAATTGTCTCAAATTACTTAAAATTCTATTCATTTTAAATATTCTTTACACATCATACTATCATGGTCACATGGTACCTTGCATGGTACTCGTCCATAAATACCTGGTATTAATACTTGGCCGGTATTTTATCCCAACATGCCAAACTTGGACGAAAATTCATTTTCTTTGACTTTCTTCCCCTCTCACCTTCACGAATTTACTCATCACTTGTTTGAAATAGCATAATCCTTATAATCTCCAAATAATCTCTTCCTTGGACTGATGTGAATTACCTTACGACAAATTCAACGTACAATACTACAGGGTGCAACATCGTCGTAATTTAATACTGCAAGGCATAACATTATCGTAATATTGCGAGGCGTAACAAATCTGGTGTGACAATAATAGGTGTCGTGGTGAGCTTCTCTTGCAGTTCCTCAAATGCCTTGAGACACTTCCCATCAAATACAAACTTGGCATCTTTTTCAAGGAGCTTGCACATAGAGTTTGCAATTTTGAAGAAGTCCTTGATAAAACGCCTATAGAAGTCGACGTGCCCCAAAAAGCTCTGGACACGTTTTACTGAAGTGGGTGGAGGAAGATTGGAAATTATCAATAAAAGGCATGGGGTAAAATACCCCGGCATCTAACCACTTGATAAATTCCTTCTTCACCACCTATTGCATGGATGGGTTTAATGTTCTTTGGTGCTCCACACTAGGCTTGCTTCCTTCTCCATTTTTATTTTGTGCTCACAAATTCCGGCGGGAATCCCTCGGATGTCAGCTTTTGTCCACCCAATGGCTTGTCGGGCTCCTTTAGGACATTCAATAAATGACCTACCTGCACATCATTTAACAAAGAAGAAACGATTATAGGTAAAGCATCATTGGAGTCAAGAAAATTATACCTCAAATGTGGTGGAAGTGGCTTGAGTTCAAGTTGTGGCGGCTCAATAATTGAAGGCTTTGCGGGGGGAGTGACTCTATTCTCTAAGTCAAGAGAGAGCTTCTTTGGTGCATAAGTGTAGGACCCACGTCCTTCTAGTGCGTTCACCACTTCCATGTACCCCTCCATGTCTTCACCATCAAAACTCACTAATATCGCCGCCAAGGCCTCACCTAGGCACTCTTTCTTCCATCTTCATCTCACTTGCATCCTTTACAATATCAAGGGCTGAGATTCCTTCATATGCATTTGGCAACTTCATACCCTTACTTTCTTGAAAGGTGACCTCTTCATCATTAACTCGGAACTTGATCTCATTTTGTTCCGAATCCATAAGTGTTCTTTCGGTAGAAAGGAATGGTCTCCCCAATATGGTAGGAATTTCTTTATCAACGACACAGTCAAGGATCACAAAATTTTCCAGAAGGAGGAACTTGCCCACTTTTACTAGGACATCATCAACAATTCCCACTGTTCTTTTGATTGAACGATCGGCCATTTGCAATCTCATGCTTGTAGGTCTCGGCAAGCTTAACCCCGCTTGCTTGTAAATAGCAAGAGGCATCAAGTTAATGCTAGCCCCATTGTCACAAAGATCCTTTGCAAAATCTCGCAAGTCAATAGTACATGGGATGGTGAAAGCTCCTGGGTTTTCTTTCTTTTCGACAGTTGCTGTTGCAATAATGGAACTAACCCGGTGAGTCACACTCACCAATTAATTCTTGGTGGATATTTTCTTGGTTATCAAGTCCTTTAAGTATTTAGCAAATCCTGACATCTCTTGGAAGGCTTCTAAAAATGGTATGTTCACCGAACATTGCTTTAGAATGTCATAAAACTTCTCGAACTTGCTATCATCCACCTTCCTAACAAGTCTTTGAAAAAACGGAGGGGTAGGTCGAGGAATTGATGCTAGAGCTTTTGGGGCCTCTTTCACCTTTTCCTTTACCTCATCATGGCGTGCTTCTTGGACTTTCACTTATTTTGGAAGCTTTTCAATTTCAACAACAATTGGCACTTCGACTTGTGCCTCAACCTCTTGCTCAACATCATCTACTCCAACCACTTGTTCATTTTCTCCTTGAAGTACCTTCCCGCTTCGCGTGGTGATTGCCATGCAATGAGAAGTTGGACCACTCCCATTACCTTTAGGGTTGGCAATTATGTCACTTAGGAGTTGTGCCCTTTAGCTTTGGATTTTGCTCTCTTGACAAATCTCGCATTTGCATTTCAAGCTTTTGTATGGAAGCGGTGTGTGACCCCACAAGTTCGGCCATGTTTTTCATTGTAGTGTCGCCTCTTTCTTGATTTTGCAAAATTCTTTCAAGCATGCCCTCCAACTTGGGCTCACTTGAAGAACCTTCTTTATACTGCGAGGAGTTAGAGTATTTCCCCTTTGGTGGAACATAGGGGTTTGAACTTCGGTTTGCACAGTTGTTGTTGTTGTTTCTCTAATTACCTTGACTTGACCCACCTTGATCATTGCACCATTGTTGATGGCCTTGCGCTTGCGGGTTTGGCCTCCATTGATTTTGTTGGCGATAACCACCTTGAGAATTATGGACATAGTTTTCTTCCTCGCACTCTTGATTCACCATGGGTTTCATGTCTTCCACAACATTTACTTTCTTCGTCTGACTTTCCGTAAACATCTTGGTTAACACATTAATGTTGGTGGAAATCCCAGCAATCACTTGGTATTTCTCTTGGTTTTCTTTAATCATGTTGGTTAGAGGGAGTACCGTATGCAATTCCACCCGTGGTATCTTCCGAGTGCCAAGCTTGGTTGTGCTTGGCCATCTTGTCTAGAATCTGTGTAATCCTTGGGAATGTTTTGTCCATGAAAGATTCATCTGCTGCATATTTAGCTATGGATTGGTTCAATGGATCCAAAACCATATAAAATTTCTCCAACAAGATTGTATCCGAAAAACCATGATTCGGTGACCTCACTAAGTGTAGCTTGAAACGGTCTTATGCCTCATGTAAGTGTCTCCTGGTAGTTATTTGAAGAAGAAGATTTTATCTCTGGGCTCGGATTTCTTGATTTGTGAGAACCATTTGGCTAAGAAAGCACGGACGAGTTCAGGCCAAGAGTGTATAGAATGAGGAGGTAGATTTTGAATCCATTTTCTCGCCTCTCCAGCTAATGAGTACTTGAATACCCGCAGTCTCAGGGCATCATCTGTCACATTGTTCTGCTTATGCATTGCGCACACACCCGAGAAGTTTCTAAGGTGTTGCATTGGATCATCATTAGTAGAGTTTCTGAATAATCCTTCTGCCTTGAACATTAGGAATAAACCATGTTCTACCTTGAAGGTAGAAGCATCAACTCGCGGCGGGACAATGGCGTTGGTATCCTCACAATATTCCTCAATATCCACAAAGGGATTCTCTTCTTCCTCGTAATCGGACATGTTTACCTAGCACACCAAGTAAAGGAAGAAAAGTGTGATGGAATAGAAAAGATGTAAAGTGAAGTACATATTAATTAGTAATTTCAAAATCGTATTCCCCGGCAGTGGCGCCAAAATTTGATACGCTCAAATTACACTTTAATAAATAGTGTAAAGCGGTCGATGTCAAATATAATAACTCAACTAGGTTTGGGTCGAATCCCACAGGGAATAGGTGTGAAAAGATTACTTGAGTAGTGTGAAGCTTGACTTAAATCGTAATTCTATTCTGTTAGCTAAAAAGAATGTTGTAATTGAGTGAAATGAAGACAAATATAATTTTGTAAGATTGTAATTAATTTGATTAAAGAAACCAAGGTTGTGTACCCTTCAATGGAATGTAATGCTATCGGTGTTAATATGATATATTTCTAATGGGAGGTCCTTGATATGCAAATAATTTCTAAATGACTACCCAATATTTTCAAATAGTTGGGTACTATTTCCTCTTTATGATTTTTTCAAATATAAAAGAACTGCAATTAAGAGCAATCAATTTATGCCAAATAGAATCCACTTATTCTTAAGCGATTCTATTAAACAAGGTTTAATGCCTTGAGTTTTTGTTATTCACTTTTACCAAACCCTAACCCACTTTTTCAAGTAAAGAAAGAGTAAAATGGCATTTGTTAATGTTTGCAACCACCAGCAATAAATGAAGAATGAGAAATGAATAAATATCAACCAACCATTATATATAATTTAATGGCAAACACCCATTAACATTACACCCATTTAGGGGCCACAACCTTAGTATTTAAAACTAGCCACTCATACTAAAATACAAAAATAGAACAATATTTAAAGTCATATGCTTACGAAAGTGCAAGAATCTTTCTTCTAAAGCTTCCAAAAGAATGAATAGTCAATGCCTTTAATTCTAGTCTCTTTTTCAGACAGGATGACCCACAAAAATCCTAATAAATCTAGTAATAGTGGGCTAAAAGTTGGAGCTAAAATTGGACAAAAATGACCATGCAGAGCAGTTATGCAACCGCATACTGGTCGCAGATCACGTGTGCGGTCCACGTAACTTCAAATCCATCGCATAATCCCAAATCTCTGAACCCAATTCTTGGCCACATGTTAGTTAGACGGTCCATATAACCATTATGTGACCGCATATTCCTCCACAGAAGTGCCTTTTCAGCTTCCTTGATCCCAGTTATGCGGTCACTATGTGGACCACATAAGTGTTATGCGACCGCATAGTGGACCGCATTTTCACCTCTTCAACTTCCCAAACATCTGCTTCATTTTGTGATGGTTATGCGGTCCGCATATGATTTATGCGACTGCATAATTGCCTCATTTATGCTCTTTTGATACTTTTTGACTCTTTTTCGTGTTTTTGGGTCCTTAAGCCTCATACACACGAAACATCAAAACTTCATGAGAATTGAATCAAAATGCATTGAAAGATGAACTAGAGTCTATGTAATCGGTATCAAATGTGCCGAAATTCTGCGGCACATTAACACCCCCAACTTAAACTGTTGCTTGTCCTCAAGAAACTAGAAGAAGAATTAAACTATCCTAAACTCATACCGAAGTCATGAAACAGTAGTGATCGTAGATGGTTTTAACTGTCAGTTAACAAGCATGTAACTTCATTTATTTACCCTTCCTGAAAGACTATTGTCACTTAACAAAGCGGCTAATCAGTTCGTGAACTTTGAGCCTCGACTAAACTGACAAAATGTTACTCTCAGCTAAGTGCACTTGCATTCTACTTCAAGAACCTAACTTCTGTTAAACCTTGCAGTTCATGCATGCTCACAACAAAGAAAATCCCCAACTCACACATATTTACTGGGGATGCAATCAAACACTCTTTCACTCGAAACGAAAGCTACATGTTACAAGTATCAGTCCATACGCTTGCCCTTATTTTAACTTGTTGCTATCTCAGGAATGATTTGTTGTAGATCACCTAGGACTTTTCACAGGTTGTAATGTAGGCTTCGTGATGGGTTGGATGAATATCTGGGAATGTAGTGGCTATACCCTCCTTGAACTCTACATATACTTTTCTTCTTTACTACATAGCATTTATTGACCTCGAGTTACCGACCTTGAACCACCTCAAAGTGTTTCTTCAATTTCTACAAGACTCCATTTTTCTCTTCTTCTTTTTTTTTTTTGTTTAAAGAGTTTTCTTTTCGGAGCTTGAGTTTCTTCATATAAATATAACTTTGAGGAACCATATTTTTTTTCTACTACACACAGTGTCAACCTTTCCAATTTCCACTTTGTATCGGCAACCCAAACTTAGGCTTTTAGCCTCATTCTTACTCGTTCAAGGAGGGTTAGGTTCAAAAATAAGGAATTATTTCACAATGGGGTAAAGGTTTGTAATGTGGTAACCAAAGAAAAGGCTAAAGGCTCAACGGGGGTAACTAGGGTAATATATGTACCGGGGAGGCCACTTTTTGGTCAAAATTAGCTAGAAATTACAAAGATAGCCTAAGATCATCTCAGCATCCAATCATTAGCCTGAGATTTGCACAAAGAAACCAATCGGGCAAGTTCTAGACATCACAAGTTAAGCATGCACATTATTTACACAAATCCTCACTCACTCACGACACATGACTGTTCGACTCAACATAGTTTCAAGAAACTCACAGCTTCTATCATATGATATGTAAGATTCTGAGTAAACATGAAGTCAAAGAGCGAGCCTCAAGTTCACAAGAATGAGTAAAATCTTTTGGGTTTCTTTTTTTGTATACCAAAGAAGGAAGGGTACAATTTATTGACAAAACTTTCCTTACATGCTTGAAACTATACAATCACACTAAACAAGCCAAAATGTTCCATGCTACTGTCATGGTTCTACTATTACACCCTTGGAAAAGAACCCGGCGAAGAAAAACCAAGGGGAATTCATTACTAGTTATGCATAATTTCATACAACTATTTACACAAAATATCTACCCCACCCCCAACATAAGAGCATGCATTGTCCCCAATGCATAAAAATTTAAAAGCAAAGTTTAGGGGCTTGTTGGGGTGCACTAAGCGCTCGAAGGATCTGAAGCATGCTGGGCAGTTGTGGGATCAACTCCTGGCTCTGTGGTACTAGCAAACGAAGCCTCAAACTGTGTGGTAGTAGTCTCTAAGGCTGGAGAAGGATCTTGCTGGGAAGCTGAAGAAGGCGTCTGGGAGCTGCTGGACTCTCCCAGTGGTGCCTGTGGGGTCGCTGGATGTGCCTTGGCGACCATGTCATCAAGTGAACGTGCAATTGCTCTCTGCACGTCCGCCTCTTCTGCAACCTGAGCCTCTGTAGGGGCATCCACTGTAGAAGCAGCCACCTACTTACCCTTATAATCTCGGTGACCCTCAGTCTCCTCCACCAAGGCGTCCTCATCTGTCTCCTCATCATCAGTTGCTCCATCATCAGATTCTCCTTCCGGCCCTCCAGAATCCTCCTTGGAAGGAGTGTCAATGTGGATGATGGGAGCTGAAGTCTTTGAAGTCTCTGCGCCCTGTGCCTCCGGGGCTGTCATTAGATTTGAGAAGTCCAAATCTAAGCCCGGAACGGAGGTGTCAGCACCCTGCTCACCTCCTTCAAAAGGAGGGACGTCAAATCAAATTCCAAGTGTTGCATCTTGTGCAGCTCCGTTTTAAGCTCACTAACATCCTTCCTAAGCTGTGGCATATCTCCCACCTTGCTTTACTCGACCTTTTCAAGTCGCACTTCAAAATGCATAAGGAGATCTTCAAATATGTTGTTGTTGAAGCACACTCACTGAAGCTTGGATAGGTTCCAAGGCTTGCCTGATGAGATTAGAGAGCTCCTTCGTTAGCATGTCCACCTTGGCGGTGGCATGCTGGCTAGTAGACCCAGCTTTGAGATAGCTGGAAAGGGAATAGGTGGTTGTCACTGCTTGGTTGAGTAATGGTTGAGGAAGCAACTGGAGTATTAGGAGTAGCAGGAGTGTTAGGTAGTGATGGGGAAGCAGGAGCAGGTGCTAGTGAATTTGATGACTGATGGAGTGAGGTCTCAAGCTGGATGTCTGTCTCCCTGTATACTGCATCACTTATCCGAGTGATGTCAATACACTGGAGAGCCTTCTCAAATCGATCATGCTTTGGGACAGGGGGAACGTTTTACAGCTTTGCAAAGAGTTGTGACCAAACACGGGAAAGGAAGATAAGTCTGCTTTTGGTTCGCGCTGATTCCCAGCTCCTTGAAGATGATGTGTCCCACATCAATCTTGATGCCCGACATGATGCATGCAATGATGTGGGCCTTTTCAATGTTGATTTCTGTCTCATTCCTACTCGACATCATATGGGAGCAAAGAAAGCTGACCCAATATCGGGCCTCCTAGGTTAGATCTTATTTGTAAATCTTGTGGAGTGGGTCAATCCAGGAGGGGGTCCCCTTTGCTATGACGGATGTGATCCAAGCACGCTCATTATCTTTGTTGGTAACTTTTGCATCATATTCAGTTGTGCCTGATGACCAGTCCTCAAAGAATAGATCATTGATGGTGCCCGCGTCACAGAGAACCTCAACCCCTCGAACTAGAACGGAGTCCAGAAATCCTATTCCTCATTTGCTTAGCATTTCTTGAGGCAGCATAGGAAGCGTAGAACTCCCTCACAATTGTCTCATTGTAGTCATCTAGGGCATCAGTGAAGAATCCCCATTTTCTCTTCTGAATGTTCTCAATTATGTGCGGGTAGTTCTCTTTCAGACCGTTCAAGCTCAACTGCTTCTCCTCAAGAATGTTCCTCTTCTTTATCCCTTCTTTGTATAGGTTCCATGAGCTTGCGACCTCGAACCTCAAATCTTCCCCACTCTTCTGCCTTGCCTCATCTTGTAGATCAACTGATGGCATGATGTCAATTTGTGCCCACTCCTCTTTAGACTGGGAGGAGTACTCAGCAGTGTTGCGGGTGGTTTCCGGTCGTGGACGTTTAGCCTGTTGTGTTTATTGTCTCACAGTGGGTCTTTTCTTTCCACGAGCGGGTGGTGGTCGCGTTGCAATAGCTTTCCTTGGTTCCATTTATGCAATAAAACAGTGTGTGAGTGGTAGTCATAGCATAAAAAGCATGTAGATGAAAATTAGCAAATTTAAACAAGTTATGCAATGGGTTCTTCGATCGGAGAATCACTTTGCGGACCGCAAACTCATCGCATAATTGCACACACCACACTGAAGAATTTATGAGATTGCAAAAACCATCGCAAACAGGTTTTGCGACCTCAAAGATATTGCATAATTGGTCCCTAAAAACAAATTCACCTGGCCGTGTTTGTGATAGCTATGCGGTCCGCAAAACACTTATGCGGTCGCATATGCCTTCGCATTTTTGCATTTAGATTAGGCCACCTAGGGTTTCTTTTTGCGTTGACTTTTCAGACCGCAAACCAATTATGCGGGCTGCAAAAGTCATGTTCCTCAATGATCAAGCCCCTCCCCTTAACAATTTCTATCACTCTAAGGCAACGATTCATCCAAAAATTTCCCTCACCGGTTCCTACCGCACACGTTTGGGAAACAAACATGAGCTAAGGAGATCAAGCACTGGAAAATTAAGTAATGATTCCACAAGGAAAGAAAAAGAAAAATAAAAAGAAAAAGAAAGCACATACCAGAGATCGGGACAAGACTAAGATGAGATTGGAGTTACGAGCAAGATGAATTCCTTAGTGCCGATCTTTGTTGTATGAGCTTTGTGCGCGATTAAAATCTTTTTTTTGTTTTTGGTGATTTTTTATTCTGTGAGAAATGTTAAGGGCTTGTGTACGAGTGGGAGTTGACAATATGCGAAGGGTATGGAAGTATACATGGGCGTTTTGTGATAGGCAAGTGATCGCATAACACTTTATGCGGTCACATAAGTGTTATGCGATGATATTAGGGCTGAGTTATTTACCTCCCTTGTGAGATACACTTTTATTTACTATGCGGATCGTAGAATTCGAATAATCCCCACATTTCTGCAGACGCAGCTCCCCAAAATCACTGATCGTGTTTTCGGTCACTATGCGGTTCGCAAAGTCATTATGTGACCGCATAGTTGCCGCAAATTCCTAATTCATCATTTTTTTCTTTTTCTTCACTTTCTTCAATCCGTGCACCCTGTTTCATGGTAATTTGGGCTACCTACAATCTAATACACATGTCAACCTGTTCGACACTAACGATTAAATCTACAGAAAAGGTAAATTAACAAAAAAAATGTTACCACACATGGGTTTCCTTCCAAGATGCGCTTGATTTAACGTCGCGGCACGACGATATTGGTCCCTTTTGGGCTACTCAGGGGTGGGGGTGGACCATCCTTGAGAGCAAATTTCTCTAACAAGTATTTGTCTCCTGTTGTGCCCAGGTAATGCTTAACCCGTTGGCCATTTACTTTAAAAGTTCGAAGTCCGTCCAACGACTCTAATTCAATAGCTTCGAAAGGGGACACATTCACAACTGTGAACATGCCAGACCATTTGGATTTGAGTTTGCCATGAAATAACTTGATTCTCGAGTTGAAGAGCAAGACCAAGTCACCAGATTTGAACTCCCTCTTCGGGATCTTCTTCTTATGAACAAACTTCATTCTTTCCTTATACATGGCTACACTCTCATAGGCATGGAAACAAAAATTTTCCATCTCGTTGAGTTGTGTCATTCTTAGAGTAGCAGCTTTGGCCCAGTCAAGATTCAACTTTTTCAAAGCCCAAATGGATTTGTGTTCAAGCTCCATGGGCAAATGACACGCCTTACCAAAGACTAACCGGTACAGTGAAGTGTCAATAGGATTCTTAAATGTTGTGCGATATGCCCACAACGCATCATCTAGCTTCCTTGACCAGTCGGTCTTGTTTGCATTGACAGTTTTGGCTAGGATGTTCTTAATCTTCCTGTTGGAAACTTCAACTTGACCACTCGACTGAGGATGATAATGAGTGTCCACCTTGTGCTTGACGCCATACTTTTCGAGCAGCCCGGTGAAAGACTTGTTGCAAATATGAGAACTACCATCGCTAAGGATGGTCCGGGGAGTACCAAACCGTGTGAATATGTTTTTCCTTAAGAATACGGTCACACTCCTTGCCTCATTGTTGGTCAAGGAGATTGCCTCGACCCACTTGGAGACATAGTCCACTGCCACTAGGATATATTTCATGCCATAAGAACTTACAAAGGGACCCATGAAATCGATTCCCCACACATCAAAGATTTCGACCTCCATTACAAAATCCATAGGCATCTCATTCCATTTAGAAATTTGTCCTTGCCTTTGACATTGATCACAAGCCTTGACCATTTGATTTGTATCATGGTAGATCGATGGCCAATAGTAGCTACATTCAAGCACCTTTGCTGCTGTCCGATTTCCTTCATGATGACCACCAACCGGTGAGTCATGGCATGCCTTGAGAATTGGCATTACCTCATCTTCCGGAACACATCGCTGAATGATGTTGTCGGCGCAAAGGCCAGGGCATTTCCCCCCTTTAGGACTTTTTCTCACACTACAATTTATGGTCGGAGTCCTTCCAGTCTCGTAACTGTTTCTACCTTCTATCATGCATCATGTACTACTATGACCTTGTAAGTGCACTTATCATCTTCTTTTGTCACGACCCAAACTGATGGGCCGCGACGGGCACCCAGTATCTTACTCAACCGAGTACTAACATAATGTATCTTTTCATGTCATACTATCATAGATAACTGGGCCGGAGAGGCTTCCGTGAAATAGGTAGAATACAACAGGTAATGCCAACTTATACATAAGACCTATGGCCTCTAGGACCAAAATAACCATTTGAACACTGAACATAGGCCGGCAAGACATCTGTCTACAAGCCTCTAAGAATACATAATTTTCATAAAGGTCGGGACAAAGTCCCGCCATACCAACAATATACATCTAACTCATACTAACCAAACAAGCAACTCCGAAGCAAATGGAGTGCACCAATATCTTTCGCTGAGCTGATAGCCTACTTGGAGGGCTCTCGACCTGTCTATCGAGACCTGAGGGCATGAAACGCAGCGTCCCAGGGCAAAAAGGGACGTCAGTCCGAATAATGTACTGAGTATGTAAGGCATATAAATAAGTGCATAACAGGCATGGAGGAAATATAGAGTAAATGACTCCACCTGTAAGTCTGAATAAATTTATAAATCATGAAATAATTATAGTATCATGCATATGCGTATGAATGTCATTTCGTGCATAGGTACATGTCTCATAACATCATCAGCCTCTGAGGGCATCCCATCATATCATCTTCGCCAATGTGGGCAAAATCATCAACACATACCAGCTGATCAGGTGGTGGTGCGTATATAACGCCATAACCTTTCCCATATACATATATAT
>ML356456.1:0-17741 GCA_005239505.1 Nicotiana paniculata
TTAAATTAGTCATATACTTAAATATAACTTAAAGAATTACTTTACATAGATGCCATTATAATCTATTAAAATTAATTACCTAGCGAATAATTATATATAATAATTTTAGTTAAATAAAATAATTATTTAAAGATTCTAATAATTTTTTTATAATAATTTTAGTTGTAATAATTAAAAAGAAAAATAAAATGTTTTGTCTTTGTAAACTGGGGAACTTCAGCCCNAAAGAAAAAATATAATTTTATATTTTTTTAAAAATAGCGACCGACGTTGGTCGCTTTTCCTAATTTCAGAGACAAAAACGGGTTTCTCCCCATTTCTCTTATTTCTTCCCCAAAAATTTTTCCTAATTTCAGAGACAAAAACGGGTTCCCCCCCATTTCTCTTATTTCTTCCCCAAAATTTTTTCCTAATTTAAGAGACAAAAACGGTTTCCCCCCCATTTCTCTTATTTCTTCCCCAAAAATTTTACTAACTCTCTCTTTCCCTCCCCTTCTCTATTTCACTCACCCAAATCCCATCCCCCACCCCGCGCCACCACCTCCCCACAGCTTGCCGCCCACTTTCGCCACTGCCTCCACTCCCCCACTCCTTCTCCACCTAAAAAAAATCAAGGTTAGAATGTTGTGTTATTTTATTATGTAGTTTCAAAGCTTATAAAAGCCCAGAAGTAAGAACATTTATGTTGTGTTATTTTATTATGTAGTTTCCTATGCTACGACGTTGGTGTATTTGTTTTTGATAATTTTTATTTTATGTTGCATCTGTTAAATAGGGGTTTTCCTTCTATGATTCGGTGAAATAACAGTGGTTGGAAGCTGTTTCAAAATTATGGTCTTGAAAAGTTGGGTGGTGTAGTGAAGAGATTGTGCGATTGGTTGTTTGTTATATATGTATGTTAGAATAATTTATTGAGTCATTTTTCTTTTCTTTCAAATTAATATCTTTTGGTTTATACTTTACAGTTTACCCGTTTTGTAGTGTGGGTGAGATGCAAGTGTGTGTGTGTGTGTATTGTAGTTTTTGGATACGAATTGGAAGTTTAGTTTATGAATTGAAATTTTAGTATATGAATTGGACTTTTAGTTTATGTATTGTAGTTTTAGTTTATGTATTGTAATTTTAGTTTATAAATTGGAATTTTTGTGTATGAATTGAACTATTAAGATATGAATTGAGCCTTTAGGATATGAATTGAACTTTTGTGGATATGAATTGGACTTTTAGTTTATGAATTAAAATTTTTGTGTATGAATTGAACTATTAAGATATGAATTGAGCCTTTAAGATATGAATTGAACCTTTTGGATATTAATTGAAATTTTTGGATACGAATTGGAAGTTTAGTTTATGTATTGTAGTTTTACTTTATGTATTGAAATTTTATTTTATAAATTAGAATTTTTGTGTATGAATTGAACTTTTAGGATATGAATTGAGCCTTTAAGATATGAATTGAGCCTTAAGCATATGAATTGAATATCAAGGATATGAATTGAACCTTTTGGATATTAATTGAAATTTTTAGATACGAATTGGAAGTTTAGTTTATGAATTGCAATTTTAGGATATGAATTGGACTTTTAATTTATGTATTGTAGTTTTACTTTATGTATTGTAATTTTAGTTTATAAATTGAAATTTTTGTGTATGAATTGAACTTTTAGGATATGAATTGAGCCTTTAGGATATGAATTGAACCTTTTGGATATGAATTGGATTTTTAGTTTATGTATTGTAATTTTAGTTTATAAATTGAAATTTTTGGATATGAATTGATCCTTTAGGATATGAATTGAACCTTTAGGATATGAATTGAACTTTTGTGGATATGAATTGAAATTTTAGGATATGAATTGAACCTTTAGGATATGAATTGAAATTTTTGGATATGAATTGAACTTTTAGGATATGAGTTGAATCTTTAGGATATGGAATTAATTAACTAAAAAAAGATTAGGATATGAATTAACTAAATTAATTTGTTCTTATTTTATTTGTATAGATGGAACATCGTACTTAGATGTACAATAGAAATTATCCTAATTGGTGCGGATTGCGGGAGGATTTTGTAGAAGGGGTTGATGACTTTATTAGACATGCAATGAAATTTCCACCAAGAATAACTTGGATACAGTATCTGGCAGAGTGGGTCTTAAATTGTTGTTCTCATTAGTGACAATGATGATGAGGAGACAATGGCATGTGTTTCAAACAATGATGGTGTAGGTAGGAATTTAACATTTCCTAAGTAGACAAAAGAAGAGGTTATAGAGGAATTCTCTACTTCATTTTCCAAGAGGAGATTTCTCCAAACTTCTCTTCCTTAGAGAAGCGTTTGGAAAATGAAGTAGAGAATTCCTCTATAACCTCTTCTTTTATCAACTTAGGAAATGTTAAATTCCTACCTACATCGTCACTGTTTGAAACATATGTCATTGCCTTCTCATTATCATTGTCGCTAATGAGAACAATAATTGATCAAAGACACACCCTGTCAGGCACTGTATCCAAGTTATTCTCTGTATTCAAGTTCATCCCGAGTAATATTACTACGAGAATAATCACCAAAGCCACCAGACAGCTTTATGATTCTAATGAAGCAAGATGAGTTATTCAATGAGACTCATATTGTAAAGAAGAAGAAATAGACTGATCCAGAAAGGTGGGCCGAGCCTCGACTGTACATGTAAGTTTTTTACTTTTCATTAAATATTTTGATTTACTAATTCAATGTAATTTTTCTTATAGGGTCGCTTCGCAGCTGACGTGGAGGAATTCATACGCAGTCATCCACCTAATGAGTCGGGCGAGGCAATCTAACTTTCGGACGAGGATTCTAAAAGAACACTTAGTTTTATATACTTAGTTTTCCTTGAGTACTTTTATATACTTTGAACTAGACAATAGAACCGGTTTTCGAATGGGCTTGTAATAACCATTAACTTAGTTTTGTTAGTTTAATGTGTATTCTATTGAACTTTACTTTGTTGGTTTTAATGTTGTTGTTGTTGTTGTTGTTGGTTTTGTTGTTATTGTTGTAGTTGCTTGTAATAGGGAATTTGGTATGCTGGCAGGTGGTGTAGCTGCCAAAACAGGCAGTTCCTGCCAAAATTATACCCAGAAAAGCGACCAAAGTTGGTCGCTTTTATATTTAAAATTTTTTTTTCTAGGCAATAGCGACCAAAGTTAATCGCTAATTAACCCAGATTTTCAGAAAAGCGACCAACTTTGGTCGCTATACTTTTAAAAAAATAAAAATTCTGGGAATTAGCGACCAATTTTTGTCGCTTATGTACCAAAAAAAATTAAATTCTATAAATTAGCAACCACTTGTGGTCGCTTATTTTTAAAAAAAAATTAAAAACAAGTGACCAACTGTGGTCGCTAAATTTATATTATTAAAATATTATAGCGACCAAAGTTGGTCGCTATATTGTATACCCGAAATATTTGGTCCTTTTACTTTCGAGACCAAAGTTGGTCGCTAATTAGCGACCAACTTTGGTCCCTATTTTAAAGGGACCAGCAAAATAGCGACCAAGCCAGTTTGGACGCATTTTGGTCGCTTTTCACTGTTTAGGGACCAACTTTGGTCGCTTTTTGTGGTCGTTTTTTTCCGAATTTTTAGTAGTGTCAGTGCCACAGCCATAGAAAGTTAAAAGTAAAAATTCTGGTGCATATATATTCAAGTGACGAAGACCGCTGCATTGCACAAAATTTCAGTATCTCAAGGTTTGGCATCCAGAGAGAAGTAGTTGAAATGTCTAATTCAAAGGACACTTACTTTAGTTTAAGCCTTTTGAGCTTGTGGAAACCCCTAAAACTGCAAGGCGGCCTGAAAATGCAGTTCGACAGGTCTAACCGTTCTAGTTCCACATCGTACACACAGGAAGGCAATCTATATGGAGCCTTGGCATCAGTTAGGTTATGAAGGGTGAGATCAGTGAGACCATTTCCTGACAACAATTGCATCCATTCATCAACAAAATGTTATTCAATCTGTATTGCTGTAAAATAAATAAAACATTAAACTTTCTGAAAATACAGAAACAGAAAAGTTAGTATAACTAGAACGTCAATTATCTTCTGAAAATAGTATAAGAATAAACCGAGCCCACTGAATACACAGTGTGTCCTTAAGTAAATTATTCCCCTCAAGTACTCGAGGTTTTGGAATATATCCTCCCAGGATAGAACGATTTAACTCACCAGTGTATCGGTACCAAAAACACTGGTGATCGGCGAACCACTCGATGGTCGTAAAACACAATGGAATATTTTGTGCAAAAGAAGAAGAAGAAGATCAGAAAATTTAGTAAGTAAAAATTTTGGGATTCAAGGCATATTTATAACCAATTTCGTATTGTTTCTGAAAAAGTTTTGCAACCTTTCAGAACAATCATAGCTGCTAGAACAGGTGTGAATATTGCGGGAAAATTAAAAACGGATTTAAAATAATCCAGGAAAGAAAAATGGACCGGACCTTTGTCCAAAAAGATTAATCAATCAATCGATCTTTGATCAAATCCGAATCCGAAGCCGAGCGAGCGACGACGACAATGACGGCGCGAGGCTTGCCTTCTTCTCAACTCTTTAAGAGCTAAAAGAAGATCTTCTCTATATATACACATAGATTTTCTTTCCTTCTTCCAATGAGGGACAAAGTGTACTAATTCAAAATTTCACTTCCCTTCATTTATTTTCCCACCATTTTCCATTCACTCTCGTTAAGCTACACCAAGATTAAAATTAAGCTACACTAAGCTTAAATACCAACAATCCCCCACATGAATGGGGAATGGCTATAAAATAAAGGAATGCACGGACGTGTGTGTGTTTTACATGCAAGAATTAATTACATCTGGATAAGTAGGTTTCCCTTTGAACTTTTCGTAGTGAACTTATATCGGATATACTCGGTCAATCGGTAGATTTGATATCTTTGAACCGTCGAGCTTTGTTGTATACCTAGACAACATAAGTCACACAATCAATTCTTAACCATCTATGGTTCTCACGGTTGTGTTCATTCAGCCATGAACACCGCCTGGTTTCATGAGTGCTTAGAGAATGGGCATTTAATTTCATTCCCCTTGAATAGGCTTACACTCCACACTCACATAGGTGATTTCTAAACAATCCTAAAGACACACTATCTGGTCATATCCTTCCAGACTTAGCAAATCATTAAAAAGCTTTAAGCTTTATTGACTCATCAAAAAGCCTTAATGCTTTGCCTTGATTTCTGAACATTGTCTTCATCACGAGAATGGGTTGAGTTATTTGACAATGTAGAACCGTCATTCATTACTTTGTTTGATATCTTTGAACTTAGCTCTTGGGATCTCCAGTCTGCTAGGTAGAGTTACCGCCATGATGACTTGTCCTAGGCCTTAAGCCCATTCCCTTTGATGATCTTTCAATTGTCTCTCTAGATAGGCCTTTCATAAGTGGATCCGACACGTTTTCTCTTAAATTTACATAGTCAATTGTGATAACACCACTAGAGAGTAGTTGTCTAGCGGTATTATGTCTCCGTCGAATATGACGAGATTTTCCGTTATACATAACGCTCCCTGCCCTCCCTATTGCCGCTTGACTATCACAATGTATACAAATAGGTGCCAAAGGTTTGGGCCAAAATGGAATATCTTCCAAGAAATTTCGGAGCCATTCATCTTATTCACCGGCCTTATCTAAAGAGATTTTATTGTAGAACGGGTGATGCACGTTTGTTTGGATGATTTCCAAGACACTGATCCACCCCCAATTGTGAAAACATATCCACTCGTGGATTTAAATTCAGATGATCCGGTGATCCAATTTGCACCACTATATCCCCCGATCACGGAGGGATATTTGTTATAATGCAAAGCATAGTTTTGGGTATGTTTCAGATACCCCAAAACTCGTTTCATTGCCATCCAATGTATTTGATTGGGATTACTTATAAATCGACTCAGTTTGCTAATAGCACATGTTATATCTGGTCGCATACAATTCATTATATACATCCCAATAATCTTGCATAGTCCACTTATGAGTCACGTTCACCTTCATTCTTTTGAAGTGCATAACTCACGTCAATTGGAGTCTTGGTAATTTTAAAATCCAAATACTTGAACTTGTCAAGTAATTTTTCATTGTAGTGAGACTGTGATAATGCTAGACCTTGTGGAGTCTTGTGAATTCTGACTCCTAAGATCGTATCAGCAACTCCTAAGTCTTTCATATCGAATTTGCTAGCCAACATGCGCTTTGTAGTATTTATATATGACATACTTTTGCTCATTATCAACATGTCATCAACATATAAACAATATGACTTCATGACCCGGAGTGTTTTTAATGTAAACACATTTGTCGCACTCGTTGATTTTAAACCCGCTTGCTAACATTGTTTGATCAAATTTGGCATGCCGTTGTTTGGGTGCTTGTTTAATTCCATAAAGAGACTTAATAAGTTTTCACACTTTCTTTTCTTTACCAGGAACCATAAAACCCTCAGGTTGTTCCATGTAAATCTCTTCCTCCAATTCTCCATTTAAGAAAGTTATTTTAACATCCATTTGATGGATTTCAAGACCATACACGGTCGCTAATGCCACTAACATCCTAATAGATGGTATCCTCGTTACTGGAGAGTAAGTGTCAAATTAATCAAGGCCTTCCTTTTGTCTATAACCTTTGACAACAAGTCTTGCCTTATATTTGTCAATAGTGCCATCAGCTTTCATTTTTCGTTTAAAGATATATTTCGAACCTAAAGGATTATTTCCAAGAGGAAGATCAACCAATTCACATGTATGGTTATCCAAAATTGATTGAATCTCACTATTGACTTCCTCTTTCCAAAACGTCGAATCAGAAGACGACATAGCTACTTTAAAAATTTTAGGTTCATTTTCAAGAAAGAATGTCACAAAATCTGGTCCAAAGGAAGTAGATGTTCTTTGACGTTTACTACGCCTTGGATCTTCTACACTTGGAGTATTTTCCTTTGATTCTTCCCGAGGTCGTTTAGGTCTTTCACTTAACGACTCGCATTCAGTTTTATACGGATAAATGCTTTCAAAGAATTCAGCATTATCTGATTCCATTACCATATTAACATGAATCTCGGGATTATCGGATTTATGGACTAAAAATTGACATGCTTTACTGTTTGTAGCATATCCAATGAAAACGCAATCTACTGTTTTTTGTCTAATTTTAACCTTTTTAGGTAAAGGAACTTGTACCTTTGCTAGACACCCCCACACTTTGAAATATTTCAAGTTAGGTTTTGCTTCCTTTCCATTTTTCGTATGGAATAGATTGCGTTTTGCTGTGAAGTACTCTGTTAAGTATTCGGTTAGCTGTAAGGATAGCTTCCCCCCACAAACTCTACTGTAATCTGGAACTTATTAATAAAGAATTCATCATTTCCTTTAATATCCAATTTTTTCTTTTCGCAATTTCGTAGGATTGAGGCGTGTAAGGTGTAGTAGTTTGATGGATAATTCCATATTCCGAACATATTTCTGCAAACAGAGATTCATATTATCCATCTCTATCACTTCTAATAATTTTGATCATTTATTCAATTGATTCTCCACTTCATTGTTGTATTGCTTAAATGCTTCAATTGCTTCATCCTTACTGTTAAGCAAATAAACATAACAATATCGAGTGCAGTCGTCAATAAAAGTAATAAAATACTTTTTCCTACCTAGAGATGGTGTCGACTTCATATCGCAAATGTCAGTATGAATTAAGTCTAAAGGATTTAAATTCCTTTCAACAGAGTTAGAAGGATGTTTTACAAACTTAGATTCAACACATATTTGACATTTCGATTTATTACACTCGAATTTAGGCAATACTTCTAAATTAATTAACTTCCGCAAGGTTTTATAATTGACATGTCCTAAACGAATATGACATAAATCATTTGACTCCAACAAATAAGAAGAAGCTGAAATTTTATTCATACTATCAACAACCATTACATTGAGTTTGAAAAGGCCCACCGTGAGGTAGCCTTTTCCAACATACATTTCATTCTTGCTCACAACAAATTTATCAGAAACAAATACACATTTGAATCCATTCTTTACAAGTAAAAAGTAGAAACTAAATTCGTCCTAATAGTAGGAACATGAAGAATGTTGTTGAGCGTTAACAGCTTGCTGGAAGTCATCTTTAAGAATATCTTCCCATAACCTTCAATCATGGTTGTTGAATTATTTCCCATGGAAATCTCTTATTCGGGACCATAAGTAGAGTAAGTCGCAAATGCTTCTTTGACAGCACAAACATGTCGAGTGGCTCCAGAGTCAATCCACCACTCATTCGGATTTCCAACTAAGTTGCATTCCAAAAGCATTGCACAAAGATCATCAATGTCATCATTCTTCTCCACTATGTTGGCATGTCCCTTCTTCTTATCCTTTTTCGGGAGACGACAATCAGGGGCTTTGTGACCAACTCTTCCACAGTTGTGGCAGTTGCCCTTGAATTTCTTTTTGTTCTGCTCCTTAGTCTGTCCAGAAGATCTCTTACTCTTCTTACTTTTTGGAGCAGTCTCCTCAACGATATTAGCTCCCATGATCGTTGAATTTCCACGAGACTTCTTCTCGGCTGTTTTGTTGTCTTCCTCAATCTTGAGACGAATCACAAGATTTTCCAACTTCATTTCTTTGCGTTTGTACTTAAGATAGCTCTTGAAATCTCTCCACGAAGGAGGGAACTTTTCAATCATTTGCATCCACTTGAAATGCTTCATTCACGACCATACCTTCAGCAATAAGGTCGTGAAAAATAATTTGAAGCTCCTGAACTTGGGTTCCCACAGTTTTGTTGTCTATCATTTTATAGTCTAGAAACTTGGCAACCACAAATTTCTTCAATTGTGCATCTTCCGTCTTGTACTTCTTCTCAAGTGCGTCCCATAATTCTTTCGAAGTATTCATCGCACTGTACACATTGTACAAGCCATCCTCTAAAGCGCTTAGGATATAACCTTTGCAAAGAAAATCTGCTTGCTTCCATGCTTCAACAATCATGAACTTCTCGTCGTCCGGCATGTCCGCAGCAGGCACTGGAGGTTCTTCACTAGTGAATTTCTGCATACCAAGTGTCGTAAGCCAGAATAACACCCTTTGCTGCCATCCTTTGAAGTTGGCTCCAGAAAATTTCCTCGATATTTCTGCCGGTGGAACAACAGTCCGGCGTGACGAGGCTATCATCGTTGCCGCAACAGTCGCAGAATAATTTCCGTTATCAATTGCCATTTCTCACTGTCAACAACAACAGAGTTCAATCAATGGAAAACCAGAACAGTAAACAATACTGTAATTAACAATAAACTGTAACGACTCGGTCCGTCGTTACGTAAAAACCTGCATTATAAGCGTGTTTATTGACCTGTCATAGGTTGGTTATTCTATTATTGATGTGTTATAGTCGATAGGCTTGAAATCGGAATGATTAAATGTGAACTCAGTAACTTAGTATTTAAAAGATAGCCTTATAATGGGAAAAGTCAACTGAGAGTTGACTTATTGGGAAACGATCTTGGAATGCATATTTTATGGCTCGGATAGCTTCGTTAGGTGATTTGAGACTTAGGAGTGTGTTCAGAATATTTTTGTGATGCCTGGTGTAGAACTAGGCTTGAATTGGCGAAAGTTAGATTTTGACGATTTTCGATCGACAGTGGAAAATAGGCTATCGAGGTCGGAATGGAATTCCGACAGTTGGAACAGGTTCGTAATGTCATTTTGGATATGTCTGCAAAATTTCAGGTTAATCGGAGTTGTTTTGGGTAGTTTCGGCATCGTTGGAGGATTTTAGAAATTTCAAACTTCTTAGGCTTGAATTTGATGTGATTCTGGTGTTTTGATATTATGTTTGATGTTTCGGAGGCTCGAATAAGTTTGAATGATCATATATGAGGGGTTGGTATGTTTTGTTGGGGTCCCGAGGGGTTCGGGATGGTTTCGGATGGTCAACGGGGAGTTTGGAATGATTTTTGTCACTGCTGAGGTTCTGTAACTGGTGTTTCCGCACCTGCGGATGGGGAGCCGCAGGTGCGGTCTCGCAGGAGCGGACGTGGCACCGCAGGTGCGAAAGTTGGCCAAGTGAGGGGATTTCCATAAGTCCGCAGGTGCGGGAGGTCAATCGCAGGTGCGGAATTTGAGGCTTTAGGATTTTTCCGCAGGTGCGACCTGGGATCGGCAGGTACGGGTAAGTGGTCGCAGGTGCAGACCCACTGGACAGAAGGTATAAAAATGTGCCTTCGCGATTTTTAGTCATTTTCTCAATATTTCATCCGGGTTTGAAGCTTTTGGAAGGGTTTTGAAGAGGGAATTCGATAGTTCTTCATAAAGGTAAGATTTTTGGACTCTAAAATCATTTATATGTGATTAAAGGTCGGATTTATGGTGGAAATTAGGGAAAAGTCAGTGTAAATTTGGGTGATTAGGGCTTGGGATTAAGAATCATAAAATGGTGATTTGAGGGGTCATTTGGACTCCAAATTTAGTGTTCTTTATATGTACGGACTCGTGAGATGAAAAAGAACATTTTGGTATAAAAATTTCTGAATTTCAGGACATGGGCCCGGGGTCGGGTTTTGACCAATTTCGAGATTTTTGAGTATTTTGATACATTTCGATTGGGATTAGTTCCCTAGCATATTATAATGATACACGTCTGATTGTTGGTAGATTTGGAGCACTCGGAGGCCGAATTTAGAGGCAAGGGCATTGCGGAGTAGTGTATTAGCCGGTTTTGAGGTAAGTAACGCTTCCAAACTTGGAACTGAGGGTTCGAAACCCCAAACTATTTGATATTTGCTGTTAATTAAGGTGACGCACTTGCCAAGTGACGGGCATGCGGGCGTTTACCGAACATTTGTAGCCTGGCTCATCCTATGACACTGTCTACTGGTTATCTCAGATTGATTTTCTACTGTGAAGGTGGTGATTACCTTGAACGAAATAAAAATCATGCTAAGTATAAATGTTAAGGCTTCACGCCAATGTGTTTAGACCGGAATGATCGATTATTGCTGTCTCTATATGTGATTATTGCTTTCATATACTCAGTCTTGTTATAGTATATGTTTCATGTCTCATTCTCGTAAGTTGCTAGTTTATCCTATATTATCATTGGTTTGAGCTGATTTTCATATGTTAGAGCATTGTGAGTGGGACTGGAAGGTACTGACTGAGCGAGGCTTGGAGCCTGGTTTTGAGACAGTTATGAGGTCGGACTGCACACCGCATCGATCCTGAAATCATGCCTTTGTTGGCTTGATATAGCGCTTGGGTAGAAAGGAGCCCCTCCGGAGTCTATACACCCCTAGTGAGCGCACAGATATTGAGGGATGGATTTCCCTGGGCATGGATTTGTCCGAGTATTCTGTTCCGGAGATGGATTTCTTTGTGGTTATCATGTTCCGGAGATGGATTTCTCCGTGGGAGCTGGATCGGCCTTTTTCCTCGGTACTTGGTGACTGTGTCACTTGTGTTTATGTAATATCCGGGATGGAATTCCCTGGGCCGGAAGGCCGTATTCTAGTACTGAGTGGACCACTTTATGAGAGAGTGATTACTGAGTACACATCACTCTTGGTTCTATATGCATTCATGCTAGTATGCAGAATTTCAGACATATCTTTATGCATCGTGTTTATTTCCTGATATATTACTGTCAAGTCCAATTTATATACTGTTGTTTGAATTGTCGGAGGTTTAGTCTGTCACTACCTCTCAGCCCATAGTTTGGTTTCGTTACTACTGAGTTGGTGTATTCACGTTACCCCCAGCACCTTGTGTGCAGATCCAGGTACAGAGGAATTCAGCTCGGGTCAGGGAGCACAGCAGTTTCATCAGAGTTGACGAGGTAGCAGCTGGCGACCGTGATCTCGTCTTCTCTTTCCTTTCTACCTGTCGTATTTACTTTCAGACTATGTTAGTCATTTCTTTTGATTGTATTTAGTATTAGCAGCTCATGACTGTGTGATACTGGATCCGGGATTAGTAGGATTTGGTCTTTTGAATGTCATAAACTGGTTTTCCCAAAAATATTGGATTTATTATTATTATTATTATTATTATTATTATTGATTTCAGAATTTGTTAAAAAGTGGCATTTTAAGGAATTATTTTTAGTTAGATAAAATGGGTGGCTTGCCTGGTTCCACGAAAGGCGTCATCACGACTCCGGAAATGGGTCGTGACATAAACAATATGTATAATAAATAAAAACCAAAGTTTTTATATACTGTTTCACAGAAAACGATGAAGTTTTTATGTTTTTCAAATCGTTTATTGAATTTCAAAACTCTGATGAAATTTTTATATCTTCAAATCAGAATAATAAAATTCAGAAGGAGTAGAAAATCACACAGGTTTTAATCTCCACAAACAGAATATAGAGAAAAAAAATTCCTTAAGATTGTTATTCAATTTGTATTGTTGTAAAATAAATAAAACAGTAAACTTTCTGAAAATACAGAAACAGAAAAGTTAGTAGAACTAGAACGTCAAATATCTTCTGAAAATAGTATAAAAATAAACCGAGCCCACTGAATACACAGTGTGTCCTTAAGGAAATCATTACCCTCAAGTACCCGAGGTTTTGGAATATATCCTCCCAGCATAGAACGATTTAACTCACCGGCGTATCGGTACCAAAAACATTGGTGATCGGCGAACCACTCGATGGTCGTAAAACACATTGGAATATTTTGTGCAGAAGAAGAAGATCAGAAAATTTAGTAAGTAAAAATTTTGGGATTCAAGGCATATTTATAGCCAATTTCGTACTGTTTCTGAAAAAGTTTTGCAACCTTTCAGAACAGCCATAGTTGTTGGAACATGTGTGAATATTGCAAAAAATTAAAAACGGATTTAAAATAATCCGGGAAAGAAAAACAGACCGGACCTTTGTCCAAAAAGATTAATCAATTCATCCGAAGCTGAGCAAGTGACGACGACGCGAGGCTTGCCTTCTTCTCAACTCTTTAAGATCTAGAAGAAGAGCTTCTCTATATATACACATAGATTTTCTTTCCTTCTTCCAATGAGGGACAAAGTGTACTAAAATTTCACTTCCCTCCATTTTTTTTCCCACCATTTTCCATTCACTCTCTTTAAGCTACACCAAACTTAAAATTAAGCTACATTAAGGTTAAAAACCAACACGAATGAGTGCTGAGAAGAATGCATTATTGAGTGGAACTTCTTAATTACTCATGGTGCTGCAAAACAATTGTACTAATGACGTCTGTTGTGCCGGATAGCTTTCTCTTTTTGTAAAATTGTGCACCAATTACGAGCTTCGGGTTTGAAGCCCAAATATATCTCCATTCTCTAGACAAAACACTCATTTTTGAGCATCCTCAATGGATATGTGATCCTGAATCTGGTGTATGACATTAATAGGAAGATCCGTAAGCCTATCGAGTTTGTCCCCTCCAACTGCAAGTCTCTTACAGCTATCCGTCATCGCGACTCTGAATTCTGATTATTTAAACAAAAGAAGGAAACTTTAATATAAGTTAGAACATATTTTAACATGTTGCATATGTTAGGGATATATAGATATACACTAGATTCATTATCACATTTGATGATTCGAACATATTTTTGTGAACGTTATTTGATATAAAATATATGTGTCATTTGATATTCTTTTATCATAGTTAGTATTAATTGTTTGATTAACTTGATAAGGTCCTTGATTAAATTTTGAGACTTGACATTGTGATGGAGATCATGATAATGAGAGTAAAGTTTCTTATAGTTTAATCTAAATTTGTTCTTGATCATAGGATTATTAATTTGGACATTAGTAATCCGGTTAGATCAATATTTATGTGATCATCTTTATGGGATAAAGATTAGTTGGTCTCATTAACTAAATCACATAAATAGATGATGCATATAGAGTTATGATTATTGAATCGACTCATTGGATAATTCCTAATGGTTAGAATTACAATAAACTGTCAATAGGATATTCTCTTGAAGAATGTGATGTAAGAGTTTCCTTTGACCTGGGATCGTCATAGTAATTGACAAGTTATTTATTATGCTTTGATACCAGACACCTATCGCCTAGGGCGATAGTTGAAAGGATATTGGGTATTATTAAATACTTGTAGAATTAGTGACTGATCAAAATGGAATCTATCAACTCTTGGTAATGAGTTTAAGCTCCATGTTGTCATGAATTATAAACGACCAAACTAAGACCTTGGTCAGGGCAATTGAATGAAAGAAGGAAAGAGTTTCTTAGGTCATTCAATGGTCGATTATATTTGACATGAATACGTAGTTGGTCGCCTATTAGGATTTGACAGCTAAACCATATCCTAGGGCGATCCAGAGCTATAAGGACAGGAGGAATTACTACATTATTCTTCTACTGGTTCTTGAGAGTAAATTGTATACTTCATGTTATCCGGTCGTAAAGGAGTGTTGCTAGACGTCACCCTTGATTAGTATATTGATGTGATCAATTTACTACTGGCTTAGTATTGAACCTATGTGGTCGCACAGTAACACGAGTGTTCTGATCTTTGCTAAATGATTAATTATTTTATTGTTTAATAATTAAATTAGAGAATTTAATTAATCAAATAAATTAAAATATTAGTCCAAGTGAAATATTATTATATTCTTTACTAGCACATAGAATATAATTAATATTGTGAATAAATTAAAATTTTCTATTTGGAATAGAAAATTAAATTACATCTTTTGGTGAAATATAATATATGATATATATAGTTAATATTTACATATAAGATATGTATATAAAATATTAATAAAGATTTGTTTTATCCAAGTTGGAGTTGGACATTGAAAGTCCATGAAGGACACGCACGTATGTACCCATTTAGAATGGGATTTGTAATTTTCCATAAAATTCAATTATGGAATGGAATTGGAAAACGTAAACTACTGTTTCTAACTTTTCCATAACCTAACGGGAAAGTGTTGGTGATTAACAACATATATATACATTCATATCAACCAAAATAGGGCGAGGAATACAATTCCTTTGAGGAGCCGTAGAAACCAGTATAATCAATTCTTGAGAAGAAAATCACTTTGTAAAAGTGAGAATACAATACAAAATTAAGAGAGAAAATATAATTACAAAAAAAAAAATTCTTGTTCTTTTAATATTGAGTTGAGATTTTTGAGAAAAATTTCAGCATAATATTTTCTTTAATTTGTTCGCGGGTTTTATTGATCAAAGAGTTGATAGCAAGGATTTGATCTCGGTGTGGATACACATAGAGTCTTTGCACTATCGAAGAATTTTTGAAACGAGACTCTCTTCACCAAGTACGTCTCATATCCGATCTTTGACATGTAAATATATTTTAAACACGAAAAATTATACCTAAAATTATTATTGTCTTCCGATGTGTGTTACGAATATCTATATGGAATCCTTGCGCTTATACAAATCTAACATTAAATTCTAGTCAAGAAAGTATCGATCATACTTTAGATACCTGACTCATGTCTATCACAATAATCCCATTGGGAATGAATGTATGTCAGAGCAAAGCTCGTTAGACAGATAGCTAGAACAGATGTTAGACCAGTTCCCTATTTAGCCTTACAACTACACACATGGAGTTACACAAACTATTCAGGTTAACCTCACGCGTACCTCAACTATTCCACCTGATACCTATCGTCTTTTACTAGGATAAGTATCGGATAAATTTGTCTACCAAAACTTAGACATACAATTATATATTATCTAAACATAAACGGATAGAGTAATCGTATTATACCATTAAAAGAGGGGGGGGGGGTTTCGGGCTAATTATTATCTAAAGAGGAGAGACAAAAAGAAAAACATACAATTGGAGTTCATAGCAATTTTGGAGAATAGTTTGATGTTTGGGGTTTGGACAGTGAATTGAAGGGTCGATGAACACAAAGGTTTTATAGAAGTGAGAACCTAAGACATGTCACTTCCCCATCTGATTGGGAATTGGATTTGGTTTCCTCACGCGCGTGGGAGAAGGAGTCTTTGTTTACTTTTTGGAATTATAAGCTCGCCTAGACATAACAAATTTTTTACTTTTTTTTAAAAAAAAATTTACTTTTTTTCAAAATAAGTGTTTGCTATAAAATTTTTAATTTTCACTTGAAAATGAATTTTGAAAGTTTTTAAAAATTTGAAAAAATTCAAAAAATTATTTTTCAAAATTATCACTCATATCACTCACTAAAATTAAAAACAACCCAAAATTTTATTCATGTCCAAACACAATTCTAATGTTCAAATACCATTTTCACTTGAGAATTTTTTTTTTTTTTTTCTAAATTTTTTTTACAATTCTTATGTCCAAGCGCCCACTAAAGGATATTTGACTAACCTTATAAGCGGTTTTTTTTCTAATATCCACAAAAACAATTTATATGCTTATTCCGATCGAGTCACAGGAAAGAAAAGTTTTCAACCGCAATCTCATTTACCATCTAGCTATAGACGAAACATATCTAGAATGTAATATTATATGTATATTTCTTTATTTTTTATTCGTTATACAGTATTATTTGTATAATAAATGTCTACTATCTTCATTTTTATGAGTCCATTTTTATGTGTAAGAAGCTATATGCTATTATCATCATATATATATATATATATATATATATATAAATCTTATGAATTATTTCTCTGATTTTGTCCCCCTTTTTCTTTTTTTTTTCTTTTTTTTTATTATTCTGGACTTTGTCCAGTCATGAATCTTGTTTTACTGTTCATCTCTTTCTCTTAACCTATATCTTAACAACTACCTTCTTTAACCACACCCTGGTCATGGCTGTTTTAAAATATCCTCTTATCAAAAGGAATTTATAGCAAAAGCCACTTCAATGCCTAGGAATTTACAGGTTAATCCATCGAAGTTATTAAGAAATTAAGAGAATAACCATTTACTAGATATAACAGATTAAAAGAAGAATACTAAGCTTAAAAAGTTTTTTTTTTTTTTTTAAGATTAATCATAGCATAAAAACTTGTAATTTACATATAGGGGAAGATATTTCAGAGAATATAAAGCATATAAAACTTACATAGTTAAAGAGTGAGGTGAGTTTTCCCTTTCGGGAAAACCCGGAAACTTTGCTCCTAGTTGGCTTACTATTTAAAAATTTACAACGAAGGTTTTAAACTAGAGTATATGATATTTTGGCTAAGATAAGAGGCATAAGGAATTCTTGGAGAGTTTGGTTTTGAAGAATGGTTTTTTGCTTCCGTGTTTTTCTTGTTCTTCTTGCTTGTGAACTTCTCCTTTTATAGGCAAAAATCCGGACCTCAAATGCGGATTTCAAATTGCAAAAGCATCTTTATGACTCAGCCGGGTACTCTTTGGGCCCCATCGTCACGTGAAGTCGTAGAAGATAGCTTTGCATTATTGTCCTTTCTCCTGTAGCTGCTTTAAAGAAGATGTCCTTTTTCCCTTTTCTTCCGTCGTCTTCCTCTTTATTGAAGCTGACATTCATACATATTTTTACATATACACACACATATATTTTTATTTATATATATATATATTTTTTTTTTTTTTAGGTATTGAGATTGTGTATTGCTATGGAATCGAAACTCATTCCTGAATCATCTTCGTTTGGGTCTTGGGCGTCTTAAAAATAATTTATCCTCTGATCATTTTCTTCAGAGTTAGAGTCCTCAAAATTGGAGTCTTCATT